>JAIPRL010002912.1:0-52809 GCA_025469235.1 Pemphigus obesinymphae | reverse complement strand
TGTAATAGGTGTTTATACTCTAAATTTAACCTAAACGCCAAAATTTCAATTCTGCGTAGTGTGATTTTGCTATATTATCTGTTAGATAGACAGAGACAAGAAATGCGAGTGTAACATCCTCTTAACTGAAAATCAATTTTACTATTGTTTGTATAAGTTTTGGCATTTGGAGTTTTCTATTGTATTATTGTAATAATTATACGTTTATTATCAGTTATTATTATGAATAAACGCAAGAATACTATGCTGACAAGTTGGCTGAAAAAAGAGCCTAAAGGTAAGAAAACCTATTAAATTTATCGCCCCCCCCAGAAAAAAAAAAAAAATGATGATCTATAGATACGCGCCTGCAGTTAAACTACTTTTACAATAGTAAAATTTAGTAGGTATGCTTGTAAATCGTATATAGTGTAAAAAATGTGTTCTTGTAACAGTTTCGATATAAAAAAAAAACTAATAAGTATGAGTACTATAGTGTATAATATTATCTATTATTTTATAATAAATAAATAGAACATTTGGAAGAAAATGGCCAGTGAAGGAAAATGGAATCTGAATTTTCGAGGAAAATAATGGACGACTACAATATAACAGTCAATATTATATAATAAGTACGTAATAACGATATAAAACGATATTACCCGCATTATTATTGCGCACGCGTACGTTTGTTATGTGACAAATTATAATAATATATTATGATGTTATATAGGTAATACGTTACGTTTGTAACGGAAACAAATACGCGCAACGATATACATTATTATTAGGTAGGTACCTATACTACCTACTCATATTAATATTAAATAATAATATAGGTACGTAGTTATACATAAATATGTACATTATATATATATATATACTATAAATATACATATATATATATATATTATGGGTATATCGCGGTATATAGACACGCGTATATTTAATATATGGTATACATCATGTCGTTGGTTTTATCAATCAGAGGTACCCTATACATTAACTATATACATTTGGCAAATTTTTCAGAAGAGTCGAAATAATAAGTTGTAAAAAATTTATTTGTACCTAAAATCATAACATATATAATAAATTCAGTGGTTAAAGTGGAATATATTTGCAGGGGGGACTATAGCTAATGTAAAAAAAAAAAAGGCGTCCCCTGAACCAGTACCGTAAATATTTTTAAAATATTTATATAAATTTAACTTTTAATCCATGTTATTATTGATCTAATTTGTAAAAATTTATCACGGACGTATATATGTATATACCTATTATTATGTACCTATAATGTACATACTCTGTGGTTATAACTTTAAAATACGCATCTATAATATAGATCTTGCATACAATTTATAACTAAATACCTACCATTTTTTATTTAATTTTTGAATATTATGTACAAAAGAACAAATTCAGTCTCAACTTTTAATTAAACATTTAGAAATATAAAAGGGACTATATACTAAAGGGGACGCCAAACTTAAGCTAAGCAAAGAAAGGGGACGCCGTCCCCCTCAGTCCCCCCTCACTTTAACCACTGATAATAATCATTTAGAATTAAGATCTTGGCGAAAAATTATTTTTAAGTCCTTACAAGTGATGATGATCTACAGGGTAACGACGAATTTATTTACTTATTTAATTATTACAAAACGGCCGTTAGCCCGAATACAGTAGACATTTATTATAATACAAAATATAATATTATACACATTAAAGCCGGGTCCGCACGGTGCGAGAGTAAAACGTGATGGTTGCATTCGTGAGAGTTATTATCACGGGAGTATATCATCGTGTGAACAGGGCGATAGTGACTATCACTTATCAGGGTAGCAATCTATCATCGTGAAGACACTGGAAACGTATTACCATCGCGCTTTTTTTTATATTATCATGAGAGTAGAAATATAATATTATAAACTGTTTATCTTTATCAATTTACCTCCCACTCAGGGATGGTTTTGTATACAATGCATATTTTTTCGTCAGATAGTGCGATGGAGTTTGTTGGAGGAAATTTGGGTTCTGCAATAACCAGTGTTTTATAAGTAAAAAAAATTCGTGAGTACGCAATTCTAAAAACATTTAGGACCCATATAAAAATTGTTATCGCTTCGTTCAAAAATTATTCATTCTAAATTTCAAGTTTACAACTTTCAGATTTTCTTTTATTAAATTTTTACATTCTAAGCGAAGTGATGAAGCTATTAATTTTACATTTTTTTTTTCTATGAGCAACTATTTGGATAAAAGGAGTGAAGTAAGCATTTTAGGGTAAAAAGGTTTTATTGATGGAAAATGCATTCTAGTTGGTACTTTAAAAAGGTAATTTTTCAATTTATCCAGTAGTTTTCTCAAGCACAATGGAGACTTACCGAAAATAAGTGAACATTTTTATAAATATCAAAACTTTTCAAAACAATTTTACGATTTAACAGAACCATTTTATATAAGTACCATTATATAATTTTAAAGTACGATTTTCTTATGCAAGTATATTATATACACTTTTGGGTTGGGATAGGAGTCTTGTTGGATTTTTCGGGTAAATATTTTGTCAATGGGAAATTTATTTTAGTTGATATTGTAATAAGGTTAATTTTCAAACAATTATTTTTTCGTATATTTTCTAATAATCTTAAACAGATATATATGAACAATATTTAGTAGATAAAAATAAAACTGTACACAAAGAGACAAGACACAGTATAGAAACTACGTTATAGAATAATATAATAATAAAAAAAAAAAAACAAATGACTACGGGGACTACGACAATGACGCAAGGTCGGTGATTCATCGACCGACCGACCACGCTGCAGCACATTACGACGGAGCTCCTTCAAACTTTTTGCAGAGGAACGGGAATCGAACTGCCTACCAACCTACCTACTTGTCCAACTACACGAGACCGAATGCGCTACGCTAAGCAAGTCATGACTCTATAGGATGTCGGTGTATATAAACTCTAGCGATAACGGACAGCCATCGATAGCCTAAATAGTTATTAACTTCTAAGTCGTGAACATTATGATTATTATTATTTTCTGATAATGATTTTCAATTTACTTTTTCGGTGCGTAAGAGCATGTGCAATAAAACTTGCAAACATTCAAATATTTGCAATCTATTAGTACAAATCTGGGTTTCTATTGAAAATAGAAAATTGTATTGTGCACGCGGAAGGGTTAAAATTTTGAATATTTTCCTAAAATGTTTAAATGTTTATAGAAAATCAGTATTTTCTAACTCTCTTGAATAAATCCCATTTCAATCAAAGGTTACACGATAGAAATATGGAATTGTATGGTTATTTCGCATATCCAATGGATATTTAAGGATAATTATTATGCTGTACGAATTATATTATATAATTTGTCCATAAAACGTTTTTTTTTCAATCGATATCCATAAAGGTTCCTTTGTAGATAAGACATAGTATGGTTATTTAACATATCCAATGGATAGATATCCATCCAAACTCATTCCTAGATAAGACATTCTATGATTATTTTGTATATCCAATGGATATCTATTGAATAATTTATGCTGATTAAGCATGGATAAAAATAGCGTATTGAGTATACGTCGTTATCAATATATCACTGACCATAACAATCAATTCCAGGTATAGCGTTATACTGAGGTTAATTTTATCCGACCGAATATGTCGGAATAAAGTTGTATAGTACTCTGGATAAAACTCTACCTCTATATCACTTTTTTCTATTGTCTACTCTTTTATTTTCTTGTAGTCAGTTGTAGGTAATCGTGTTTTTAATATAAATCATTTTTAATTGTAATAAAGTTTGCTTTCTTTTACTGTTGTAATTTATTAATCCATAAAATGTATATAAAGAAAAGAGAAATCGTTTTCAAAAGTTTTTGAACAACGAAATTGAAACTTTGGTTACTTTGAGTCATCAGGCTTAAAAACATTAACTAGGTAATTGGTTTATTAAGATTTTTATTTAAATTTATAATGTGTACAAGGTAAATAAAAACACAAAAAGAAATCCATAACTCTCAACGACTACAGTTAATATGAAATTCGAATAGATAATAATATTAAAATACGAGTAACTTATGGAAAGAAAAACATATTTCAGAATAATACTAAACTATTCAGCGAATTAATTGTATTGTAATACTCATCATATCTTATAATGAAGTGTGGTATAATTTTAATCTTAGAATAGCTATTCCCTGGATAATACATGACATTGTAAAATCGGTCATCGTCAAATTATCTTCGAAAAAATGTGGATTCTTTGTTGCACTGGACCCTTCGAATTGGTTCCAGTATTGGTATTTGGTACTTTGAAAAGGTCGGTTTTTGATTTTTGCATATAGCTATAACATAACATAACTATAAAATTTGGTTAAGTTTTCTATAAAACCTATATAGTGTAAGATATATTGTTTGATATGTACAGATAAACAAATTGTAATAGTGATAATAAATTTCCAACGGATCACTCTGTAGACTGCAATATATGTAATACGTATCCTTCTTCGCAGTGTTTATTAAAAATTCTCGTGAACCGTATACTGACTGGAGTTGGTAATTTTTTTTTTAAATTAGGCAACTAATTTTATTATTATATTTATAACATATCGATGGTTAATATAAAATAAAATACAATGCTTGATATTAATATAAAAAAAAAATAAATAGATTTTTTTAAATTTAGTTAAATTAATGTACGACTAACGTTATATTAAATTTTTTCAGGTCTTAAAATCTCATTTTACCAACTATTTAGACTTAAATACCTCAACAAAATTTATAATTTTGTCAAAAAAATTGAAATGACTATAAAACAAAATTGTGCCTACGGATTTTCGAGATTTTTTGAATTTAGTTAGCGTATAGTATATTTGACACTGTATAAAATTTTCAGGCCTTAGAATCTTTTACTCCTTTTAGGACTTAGAAACCTCGAAAACTAAAATGTCTATAAATAGGCCAAAATTGTAAAACAATTAAAAAAAACTTAATCAACGTAAATATATTACTAAATTAAATATTCGATGTAAATTTCAAGATTTTCAAGTCATTATTTCGTCAATATTCGTCATTATTTAGTCACAATTACGAAGAAATGAAAAATCTCGATTTGACGAAAATCGTATATTTACCGTTTTTTCATCAATTTTTGGTAGTTTTTCCTTACGCATTAAAAAGCCATTGATAAAATCGAAAAATGACCTCTCTAAAGTACCAACTAGATGAAATTTGCTACAGAAAACCGCATGTAAGCATATAAAGATCGGAGCACTCATTCTGGTAGTAAATTTGTTAACAGAGAAAAAAAAAATAAAAATAAAAATAAACATCATTGTAAAACCATTATAAGTACGCTCAAAATCTGAAAAGAGAGGAACTTTAATTCGGGAACTTTCGTCAAAATATACCGCGTTTTTGTTGCGTGAACGTTTTGGTTTCGGTATAAAGGGGAAGGGTTTCGCGTCATCCATCGTATATTATTCTGTTACCGAAAGCAAAACGTCCCCACTACTCACACCGCCGCAATACGGGGAGATCTATTTTCGACCCTCCCCCAACCGTACATATAAACGGTTCATGTAATGATCGCATATCGCAGCTATACAGTGGTTAAAGTGAGGGGGGACGGAGGGGGACGGCGTCCTCTTTAGCATACTAAATGTTTAATTAAAAGTTGAGACTGAATTTGTTCTTTTGTACATAATATTCAAAAATTAAATAAAAAAAGTTTAAAAAATGGCGTTTAGTTATAAATTGTACGCAAGATCTATATTATAGATGTGTATTTTAAAGTTATAACCACAGAGTATATGTACATTATAGGTACATAATAATAGGTATATACATATATATACGTCGGTGATAAATTTTTACAAATTAGATCAATGATAACATGGATTAAAAGTTAAATTTATATAAATATTTTAAAAATATTACGGTACTGGTTCGGGGGACGCCTTTTTTTTTTACATTAGCTATAGTCCCCCCTGCAAATATATTCCACTTTAACCACTGCAGTTATACGTGTAAAGGTAATTTTAAGCGCATTGTCACACAGTATATTATTAAGTATACGAGTATACAATTTGTAGGCGATATAGGCGACGCGTTATATTTATTGTATAAATATTTCAATGAACAGTTATTTCGGACAGACGGCTGCAGCGACGTACAGTATTATGTACCTCATGATAATGTGTAACAACAATATAATACGCAGTGCCGGTGCTTACCATATGTCCTTTACAAGGACAATGATCGTACCGAAATTGCGTTTCTTCCTGCGCGTAACACTATGCACAGGAAGTACCTATAGGTATGTTGTGCAAGTATATACGACCCCACAGTTCTCCACATGCATAATGTCATAATATAATAATAATATGTAAAATGCACTATATATATATGTATACCTTGTAAGGCTGCAGTTTAGCTAGTGCACTAGGTACTCTTATCCAAAAAAATACGTAGGTAGTATATTGTCAATATAATACCTATATACTATACAGAGTGGATTTCATTTTAAATTATAGCGGTTTTCTCAGACCTCTCTCGGACGGTCGTTCATATAATAAAATATGAACTAATTCATGAACCAGTTCCATTTTTTTTTTTTTTTATATATATAGATAAATTATTCCGAGTTTTCCGTGGTGTATCCCGGGATCTTGAAATTTTAAATTTTCTTAAAAATTCTCCTTTCCGCCGTTTTACGTTTGTTTTTTATGGCTTTTTTTTTTTATTAAATCGTCTCCATAATGTTACTGCGTCGTTTAAAATTTGTCTGATTCTGATGGTGGGTGTAAAGCCCTCGTACACAACGTACGCGTGGTCACTGGTCGTGTTCATTTCCGATGATCGTGTGATCTGTTTTCATTCTGTCGTTGAGCCTAACAGACAAGCAGTTGAAATCAGGTGTTATTTTATTTATTATTTTATTTACAATTTCAGATTTCTCCAGCTCGGGTTCATCAACGATGGCTTTCGTGCTGAGCGAGTTTAGATAATCTCTGTTACCGTTTATTCGATAGAGACAGTTATCATTGAGGAAAATACATAGGTATTTTAATACGTCTTGTGTGTAGCTTATTGAAAAGTTTGTTTCTAGCTCTTTAAATCGTATATATTCCAGGTTATATAGGTCAAAGCGTATAATTTTTTATTACCCATAGTATTTTGCCATACTTCATTCCGAAGTTTATTAAGTTTTTCTTTTAATTTATCGTCACTAAATCCCAGGTAGTTTCTAAATATTGGGTCTTTAAGAAAATCTCCGATATTCAGGAACGCCATAGTGCACACGAACACCTCTGATAGTTTGTGTATCTTTTGGATGGGGTCCATCTCCAGGCTCCAAAGTTTGTTACAAAATGTTAAGAAAAATTCAGAACCACACACAGCTTGTATAGCAAATCGTTCTTTGTATTTTCTCTTCCTATGTTGTCCTCAAAGTTTTTTTGTTAACTTACACCTTACGCCTAGATTTTACGAACGCTAATTAAAACGGTCTCCGTATTTCCATATAAGTTTAAACTGGTTCGATTTTAATTTTAAAAACTGTTCCTTATATGATATTTTCTGTTTTCGCCAGATGATTTTTTTAAAATATACTTTTAAAGATTTTTTTATAAATTTTAAATCTAATTCATTAATTCTATCCGGTGAAAACATAGTTTAACCTTTCGTATTTAAATTTGTTCAGATGCATTGTTTGTCTAGACTTATACAGAAAACCACAATTATGGAAATTCACGAGCATGTTCATTACCTAGGTACGTAATATATTACGTTATATATTTAATATATCATTTGATTGTGTGATTACACAAGAATAAAATATAGTACTGACACAGGACTATTTTGAAAATAAATGTATATATATTGCAATCGTAAGATTTTAATTTTTCAATAAATTTAATAAAAATTGCCTATACAGAACCCCTTAAAAAGTGGGTGTGTTGCGTTCATTATGAAGTTTATTTTTCAAACATGTTCTAAATATTTAAATAATATATTTTTTTCCCATTAATTTCAACTAAAAAAAAATTGTGAAAATTGTGTGGGAAAAATTTGATTCTGAAAGATCAGAAAGATCTAATTTCTATAATGCTATTATTATTTTTACTAAACATAAAGGCTTCAGTTGCTTGGTAATTACATGTGTACCTATATTTACAATTTACAGACATTTTAATTTAATTTAACTTAGCTAGACATAACGGTATTTATTTTTACATTTAGTACAAATAATATTTTACAGTGGTTGTATTATACTTACCCATATATTTGGTGGCAATACCAATGGTTTTAAATGGCATGGATGTTCTATTTTACGATTGCTTTTTCCATTGAGAATGGATGGTTTATGATATACTTTGACGTGGAGAATTTCGGACAGTACCTATACTTTGTCCTAACAACGTGTTTTACCGTGAAAGGTTCGTTACATTGGCTGTAGATGAAATTTTCTTCCTGTTTGATTAGGTAGATGTGACCATGTGGGTGAGGTTGAGGTTGGTGTGCCCGATTCTTGCTCTGGTTATGGTAATCTCTGCACATCTAGATATATTAGTAAGAGTATACAATTTATATTTATATTTTTTTAACTCTTTAAATTTCTTTATGATTAATAATTCTTCCATGCTAGGTTAACCTAACCTAAGGGGGCGTTCAAGTTTTATGTAAGCGTCTAGGGAGAGGGGGGAGAGTTAAAACCATGCTGACGTCAGCAGTAATAATGGAAAAAAAATGTACATAAATATGTACTTATTTTTATCAAAATATGTAAAATAAAATTCAAAACGTGTAACAAAATTGTTCATTATCATTATTTTATTTAATTCATATAAAATTCTGAAATTTTTTATTTATTTTTTAATATAGGGGGGGGGGTCGTTGGACACATGCTGATGTAATAAAGCAGGGGGGGGGTCGGAAATTTGTCGACAATTGCTGACAAGGGGGAGGAGAGGGGTCTAAAAATGCCAAAAATTTGCTGACGTACCTAATACTTGAACGCCTTTTAACTTAAGTCGATTAGTATCAATGCACTAATCACGTAGCATGCGAGGTGTCATGGTGAGGTACAGCTAGTGTACATACATATATGTTTGTGGATAAACACATATTATGATATGATATGATATATACGATATATATGATATGATATGATGATGTGATTGCTTCGTTAACTAATGAGTCAACTCATTCATTAGGTATCTATAATGCCCGTATGAGATAGGACCCACATAAATTCAACAATTTTAGATGTTGAAGAAATAATATTATGGATTTGTTGGACAATCTCATTAAAGAGATTGGGTGATTTCAAGGCTAAAAAGGCACTCAGAGAATCACTGATATTAGCATTTTATTAATCATCGTTGTATTTGCATATATCAATGCTTCTTTGATGGCCTGAGACTTCGCTGTGAATATGCTAGCTTCAGGGGGTAAGATAGGTAGATATCAGACTTTTACTGTATGCAAAATCCACTCCATTGATATTTTTGGACGCCTCAGTATATAATAAAATTGTTAAAATCATGGAATTTGGTGTTTATAACTTCATTATAGTTTGCTTTGGTTATTGAGTGCAAAGTGCTCTATTTTTGTTAAAAAGTAAAAGTCACTCGTTGATTTTAGGGGATTTTTTCCAGAAAATAATTGATATTAGGGGAAATAAAGATTTGATGCTGAGAAGACAGTTTACATTTTTGCGTGTTTGGATGTATTCGCGAGAAAAATACTGAAGTGAGAAACCCACTTTAAGAAAAGACGAGCGTAAACGCGCGTATTGAATTACGCATATTTAATTTTGAGATGTACGTACGCGACCAAACTTTAAAACTGAACAATGGATTTTCAACGGTATCACCGTATCTTGCACTCCGGGAATATTCATTCGCGTGTTCTTTATAGTATTGTATTATTCGTGCTATCAACAATATATCACGTATCGTTCTAACAATTTTCACGGGGTGAATTATTATTTTTATAAAAAGCGCGTAAACGTGTGTAAAATACGCTTAAAGGCGTATACAAGTGAGGCGCGTTTAAATTTCAAAATCAAAATAAATATTATATCTACCTAAAACTATAAACAAGAATTTTTTATGTGCCCATAAAGGAACCTATAGTTAAAAACGACATGTGGGCTATGTGGAATGTATTAATCCGGGCCTGCAGTTGTTATGAATTTATTTATATGAGAAAATTGCTGTAACAATTATTAATATATGAATGAAATCACTCTGTATATCAACTGTTCTATAATATGGTACGTATAATATAATTTAGGTATATTATAATGTACGTATAAAAAGTACCGGAAACACGCGGAGGCGGCGCCCTATTGTTTTAGGACTACTACAGAACAATAAAATAAAATGAAAAAAACTATACAGACGACCACAAGTGTTCGTTATTGTGGTAGGCCGGCAGTGTGTGGAAAATGTCAAATGTCAACGTACAACATGCGTAGCAGAACTAAAAATTGAAATCATTTATTCTATTATTATTATTTTCAAGAACACGTTTGTGCACATTTCCCTTTGGCCTTTTCACGACTTCTTTGCAAAAAAAGCACAATTTGATTGTGCACAAACAAATCTATAGTTGACAGCTGTATAGGTATATACATATAACTACTCAGAGGTGCAGATAAAGTGATCTAAATGTAGAACTTGATCGCATACGTGATTTTTTTCTACATATACCTGCGTTCTGCAATAATATAGTTATTGTATACTTCAAGACAATGTTTTTTACGACGATTTTCAAAAACTGTCCAACTGACTTTGGAAAATAGGTACTTCATACTTAGTGAAAAAACCACATTTATACCTACCTATATTATTATGACAAGCAGTTTCACTAGTCATTTACAATATAGGCGAAAATAATTACAAAGCATTGCGTTTAAAGGTAATGTGGCGGAAATAAACTAACACAGGCAAGTGGCCACATAAGAGTTTTAAAATGTAGGGGACTTTTGTCTATAAATAATTTTTTAGCAGAAATTAAAAAACCTGGCTGCCATAACTTGTAATAATAATATAAAATGTATACACAATTTAATTTTTCGAATTCAAAGAATTACCAACCTCACATTTAGCTGCTCCACAAAACTTGAAAGTATAGTTGATTAGGTAAAATAAAATTTAATAGAAACATATATAATTAGAACAATACATTTTTGGGAAATTTCTTTATAGAAAAATTAAATTGGGAAAACTATCATACAACTGTTTTTTTTTTTTTGTGTATAATAGATACTATCAAGGTCGTTCCGATGGGGAGGGGGTTGAAGTATTTTTCGCAATCTTAAGTCGGCAAACTATTAACTATTAGGATTTTAGTCAGCAAAATGGAAAAAAAGTTTATTACATTTTTTATTTTGCTTATTTTAAGTTTTGAAGAGAAGTGTTACCTATATTATTTTTTTCACATTTTCATCCCACCTCCAAAAAAAATCTTTTTTTCCGGACGACCCTGGATACTATAATATGTGTGTCATGTCATATTTTATATTTTCATTTCATAATGTAATATTTTACATACAAAAATGGGTAGATATTCATTATCTGAAAGTCATATATTTTGTAATGCTACTATATAACTAGCTACCAGAAATGTGGTTGAAGGGAGAATGTTTTAAACAGCGGACACCAGGGCCAACGCTAAGTAATATTTGTGAGGGGTCGTGAAGTATACAATTGACGACTTAAAAAATTTTTTCTCGTTTCGCTCGAAATATTTCGTTACCTATATATTACTAGAATTCAGTCATATATTAAATAAATATTTACCATAGTATAGCTCACAAAACTATGAGAGTGATATTAGAGAGTCTCGTGACAATATTTCATTACAGGTTAATACATTTCTCAAAAATATATATTATTTTTCAAAAGGCCCCCCAAAAATATATCCTCAAATCATATATTTTTATATAAAATCAGCATTCTATAAAAATTGAATTGGAAGCCGGGCTGTTTCTAAGGAGTTGAATTAAGGCAAAATTAAGGCATTATCTACATACATCCATGTAATATATATCTAAATATAATTACTTTTTGTACAGAAAAAAGCTTTCGTTGTGACAAAATTGTGAAACTTTGACCGATCCGATTTTAATTCTGTAAGAAACTTAAGATTTTTTTACATATTTTCTAGATTTTAATCGAGGCTTTTTTCGAATAAAGAATTTCCACCTTAAATATTATAAAAATTATAAAAATAATAAAATCGTTCAACTCTTGAGTTGTGATGGTGACGGTTATGATTAGGTTTTCAGATTCTAACTACTAGGTAGTAGGTATAAATAAAATTAATACGATTTTCAAATTATCACTTTTAACAAGTATATTTAATCTATGTTACCAACCGCAGTTTATTTGTACGAAACACAATATTGTGAGAGTACACGATATTAATATAATATTCTTGATAAATCGCGGGGTAGAGATTGTCAATTATTTTCTAAAACAATATCTATATTAAATAATGTTGAAATATTTCACGGCTTACTAAATACAAATTTATAATTTGAAATATTATTATTTGAAATCTTTAAATATATTGTAATCACAATTTTCCGACTTTATGTCGATAAATCTAATAAGCATTTTAAATGCTTTTAAATAAGCAAAAAATTACCAGCTAATTATTTTTACCGGCTTAATAAGCAAAAGAAAAAGGTTATTAAGTTTTCCGACTAACCAACCATGCCGAATAATTGCCGACTTATCTTCTGAAAGAGGGGTCCCCTAAACCAAAGGGGGTTTTATTATTGGCGGACACATAATAATTATTTGTAGATGTCTCAAGACTCAAAATATGTTTTAACGTATTAACATAAAATAATGATATAATACGAGGTTTGAATTATGATTGCTGTAATAATATTACATATGTAAATAAATCATATATTTTTTACAAAAATCCTGTAATAATACCTACAGTTCATTGTAAATACGAAAATATTACATTCGTAGCAATTTCCCTTTCAAAAGGTGTCCAGTTGCGCTGATTAAAATATTTACCACCAGACTTGAGCGATTCCCAATAGGTACAAATTAATGTTATGAGTTTATGTTGTACATTATAAACAAATAAATCGATATTTGTAATATTTTAAATAATTTTTAAAGTTTTTTCAAAAATATTTTTTTATTTCATTTAAAATGGATTTTTTTTAGAAGTTTACCTTAAAAGAGCTTATACCTATGCAACATCTGAACTTAATCGTGTTAAGTGTTAACCAGTGCATAATGTATATTTTGTGTACTATCTATCTGCAGTATACATAATTATACTATCGTTAATGATACTATTATAATTTATAATTATTAAAAACATTTATAATTTAATATACATATTCATACCTATACTATTATAAAATAAAGATATAATGACGTTATGCATAAATTGATAATATTTAAAAGATATAAACCTTATATTTATTTTATTTAGTCATTTTAACCATATAATGGTGTATTATACATATTGCATATTGAAAGAGTAGTATAACATTACATAATGTTCGAGTCTTTTCTGCAGTACAATGCATACCATTCATTCAAAACACATGTGCTCTATTAGGTACAATATAATATATTATGTAAAAAACAGTGGAGTTTACAATACAATTTGTATTCTAGAACATATAAAATATAATATAACATTTGGCAAAGTGATTTATAGGAATATTAGTACCGGCAATAAACAATTTCGGAGGGGGGAGGAGGATGAATTTCTAAATTTTTTTAGACGTTTTTGTTTAGATTTTTCTTTAATTATATATGAGTATAGATAAAACAACCTCTTTTTCATAAAATTGTTTTCAGAGAACACACAATAGGCAAAGGGGCTTCTTCTTGTATTACTGGGTAAAATAATAATTATTATGATATCAATTTTTATCATAAATCATAATATTATATAGTCTGAGATGAATAAAAATTAAAAACAATAAGTGAATTGTGCACACATATTAATTTATTAATAAAGATGCAATTTTGTAATTTATGTACGTATAAATTTAAATTTAAATTATACAATATAGGTGGGTATATTTTAAGAGGATGTCGTACCTACACGTTTTCAATAAAAATTTGCATTAGCATTTTTCATTTTCATCAACATACAAACACATATATTACATATAATACATATATATATATTAATTTTTTCAAGATTTATAGTTATTTAAAAAAAGATAAAAAATCGATTTTTAATAACAACTCGTAAAACGTGTAAATACACATATCACTAAGGCTACGTAAGGTGCTAGAAAATTTTGTTCTGTATAGTTTAGTTTTGATTTCATCTTTCTACGATATTCTCAAGTTAATAAAAATTAAAAATTCGTTAACGTGTTCTTTTTTTTAAACAAATATCGTGATTACACGATAATGAAAAATATTATGTGTATGTACATGAACATAATTGAAGACATGTATGAAGGGGCGATTCAAAAGTGGGAAGTCTGTGAGGAGAAACTGAAGATTTTAGGGTCAGAGCGGGAGTGCACCATGATTCGGCTTTGAGTCCCTGGTAATGGATTCCAAATGGTAGTTAATCGTTATTTTTTTTCGATATCACAAGTATAACTAATGTTATGCCATCTGTAAAAATCTCCTAAAAAAATAGTTTTTACAAAATTAATAACCTTTTCAAGATTTTATGTTTTTTTAAAAAGACGACGGTAAAACACAGATAATTTTGTTTAAAATATTGTGTAAAAGTTTGGTTTCCTAATTACAACTAAAGCCCGAGAACAATTTTTTCTTTCAGTTTTTACGATGAAATAATGCACGTGTGGTTTTTACTAGGTACTGAAAACCGTCGGTGTAGCGTTCTCTTATTTGTAAATTGCCTGGACAATATTGTCCTTAATAATTCATTATAGGAGTACGAATACGAGTATTTCTCGAATACATCGAATCGATTTCTAAATTATTTTTAGATTTACCTTTCTTATGTGACAGGAGTGTAGAATCGTCATTTATATTATTATAAAGTTGTGTGTGGGGTCTATTTCTGTTTTTAGTGATTTGTAACGGGTTAATGGAAAAGTGATTTGTTATTAGGTATATCGATAGGTGTATGTAATTTGAAGATAGAAATAGTCGCTAATACTTATATTATAGTGGTCACAATAATAACCTTGAACTTTAAGAACTTTAACGCTACACACGTTAAAAACACAGTGGAAAACACCTTTACGCACTTCCAATAGGCAGTAAATATTGTATAATTATTATCGTTGGTTAATGATTTCGGTACCAATGAAAAGACGAGAACTTAAACTATGACCGTACACCAGATTTTTAAAATTGTATTTGAAATTGTTCCTAAATAATTAAACAAAAAAAAAGATTTTTTTTTTATGTTTTTCAACAGTTCATAGAACATGATAGAATTGCAGTTTAATCGCAAAACGCTGGCGCACGATCACAGTTTATGTTTTCATCTTTCTATTGGTACTAAAATCGTTAATCTACGATAATAATAATTATACAAGGATTTGTACTATCGGAACTGCGAAAATACATTTCATATGTTTTTTTAAACAAATATCGTAATTATACAATAATAAAGTGGTACTAACACACGAGAATATTTTTAAACTACTTTTAAAATATATTAAAATATTCTTTAATGATTGGATTTTCATTTTGCTTAAAATTTCATAAAAAATTGTCTATACAAACCCCCCTCCTCCACCCGTAAACACCCAAAAGACGGGTGTGTGGCATCCTTTTAACGAACATTATGAGAACGAGACCTAGTTTCATCTAACGCTTTCAAACGTCCTATATTTTTTCTCTACATACAAATCGATCATATATGCATAATAATTAATAATATTATATTTACCCAATTAATATTAAATTAATATATAAAATACAATGTATATATGTGCGTATATTATAATATAGAATGATAACAGTGATCAAATAGGTATGCATATTATAATTTATAATATAACATAATATTATATTGTATAATATTATAATGTTATATTATTATATATGCTGTGTATAATATGTAGATATATATTTTCTTCGCATTTTATTAAATCAGCTCTCTTTAGGTCAACGATTTGTATCAGAATTGAGAATATTATATTTTATCGAATTGACTTTTTTAAACTAAATTTATGATTAATTAAATCGTATAAAAATGTTTACGAATACTCATGTCGCGGTTGGTAATCCGAATTATTTTAAGAACTATTTCAATATATTCCTTCCAATTTCATAAATTTTATCATTTTAATGCTGTCCATAATACCTATGTACGTCTACGTTTAGTAAAAGTGCACGGTCAAAAGTGTTAAAACCTGCAATAAATAGTGATAATAACAATAAAAATAAATAATAATAATAATAATAATAATCAATAGTAATTAAAATGTTAAAGTTTATTATAATTACTAGGTATTTATGTAATGTAATGTATTACATTACATATTGTATATTATTATAAAGAGTATACTGTTAATTATTATTATCCTAGGTGATTAATAAGTATAGTATAGGTAGGTATCTATAGACTATAGCTAAAGTTTACAAACTATAATATTATAAAACATTGTTATTATTTTGTCACATAGATATTGTAGTGTTCTATATATTACAATATTATTTAATTTTTTTAAAAGTTCTGGCCAAAGGTGAGGCTAAAGACACGGGGTACGACACGAGCATCAAAAGACTTTAAAAAACTAAACTAAAAACTTTTATCCCGTTAATCGCATTTCAGTGATCTTGAACGTACGTGTATCTAGTTAAACGAGGATCTATAGGTGACACCAGCAATTTGTCCGAAATTAGTCAAAAGAATCATATATTTATTTATTTATAATTCAAACGGACAATGTTCAATTTATAGTATAGTAATATTGGTAACGGGAATAACATATGACATATGGTATACGATTTATCAGAACAAACGTACACAAAAAAATGAGGAATTCAAATTAAAGATAACTCGAAGGCATTGTAATCTCTTTTGCAACGGCCGGACGGGTGGTGGGGATCGTTAATCGTAAAACCGTAAACCGATGCTATGATCATGTGAGGTACTCAATTTTTCGGTCCGTGTCGCTTCCGTAGTGTTCTGTGCTAAAGAGGACGCTATATATTCTCCATTTTTAAGGGGTTTCGTATAGGCAATTTTCAAGAAATTTTATCAGGAATCAAAATGCCATAATTAAAAATGTTTAAATACGTTTTAAAAGTATATAATTAAAGAATAATACCGTTTTCATACCACATTTTATTTTCGTGTAAATACTACGACATTTGTTCAAAAACTACTTTTACCTTTCTGTTCAATTTCATCAAAAATTACATAAAATATAAGAATTTTATCTATGCTTATGAATAGAGATTTTTTATCGATTTGAACATCTAAAATTTGTGATTAAAAAATGCAAATTTTAAAATTTTCATACTAAAATAATAAAAAAAATCGTTTTACCTAAAAAAATAAAAACTCTTGTTTGTAATAATTATTCTCATAAATCATATTCTGTTTACATTTTGAATGTACGGTAACTAGGATAAAAAGGAAGTACTGATAAGGTATTTTTGGAAAGCGTGAACTTGTTTTAATGTCGTTAAAATGTGAGTATGGAGTCCTCTAAAGGCTAGGTATACGTTTTGAATGTATACAAAAAATTGTCCTATTTGTTCTGGTTCAGATATGATAGATGTTTGTCCATAGTCCCTTTGGTTTCGGATGGGATAGTGTATATTATTATTATTTTTAATTTTAAATCATTTATAAATAATTGCTTTTGAAGAACGATTCTGATCAGTTTGATATAAAAAAAAAAAAAAAAAATCAAAATTAAAAATAATGCCAATTTTGTTAATTTCCAACTTATAATAATTTTTCGTTATAAAATATAATTTTCTTTTACATTTTTACACTGAAGAAAACCACTAGAAAAATCGAAAAATGACATCTTTAAGCACTAATTAGAACAAATTTTTTTATCAAAAAAGAACTATATTCAAAAAAATCTTGTTTGGCTCTTTCCACCCGAAAAAGTGAATACTACAGACATAGAAATTAGAAAACATATCGCTGTAAAACGAATACACTCCCCACTTCACTCTAAAATTTGATTTGCGACGAATCATTATAATAATCATCATTTATAATGACAATACGAAAAATATTGTAAAATATTAAAAAATCCAAGTTGTTTTTATATGTATGCATATTTAATCGTAAATCCATCATTTATTAACATATTTAAAAATTTATTCCAAACCTTCTTCGTATTTTGATTGTTGAAAATATTATAATTTTTTAATTTTTAATTCATTATACATAGTATGTAAACAACACTAAATTTATTGTTAGTATACAATTTCGATACATTACCTATATTTTAATTAAGTTATATAAACGATTGAATATATAATATAGGTAGTTGTTGGTAAAAGTGCCCCCGAGATAATTTTTGTCCACAACATATCTTACTCAGTGGTGTTTAAATTGACGTTTAATTTTAATATTATTGTCCATGCTTCAAACGTATAAATTATTATGTTTATAAAAAATAATAATTGGATTTAACATTTTAATCAATACTAATAATAATTAACGTGTTGTCTACGAAATTATAAAACGTTTATATTATATTATGGAGAGAAAGTCGTATTTTTATCCCACTATATTTTCTAATAATTATTTATTTTAATACCAAATATAACAATATAATGATGTTTTTAAACTAAGTATCCTATAAGTATATTTATAACTACACTACTTAGTATAACAATATGTGTTGTTTATTAGTTTTATTAGTCGTTTAAGATTTATTTTTGATTATCCGGCCATAAAAACGTCATTTTTAAACGAAAAATTACAGAGCACAGGTTTCGTTTGTTATAATATCGAAAGACTTTGTGCTTGTATACAGTACCGGATGTCTGTGCACTAATATTCCCCCTCAGCGCATGCTCGCATTAGCATTAATGCACTTGAAATATCCAAAACATGTAATGAAAAAAAAAAAAAAAAAAAAAAATGGTTTATAAATATATATATATATTTATAGTATGCGGTTGGCGGCATTATCCTGGTATAAAAATCCTCTGGTTTAATATATCGATTGTATATTATATACTGGTCTATAGACTATAGGTATATAAGGTATAATATGCGTATGTGCATAGTGTGTTACTCGAGTGGTTATAAGAAACAAACTATAGACGATTCGATAAAAATTGATTTTTTAGACTTTGAACGATATTATTATTGCCACTCGTTCGGATATAAATGACTGGATCACGTAAAAACGAAAACAAATCCGGCAATTTTTTAATGAGAAAATTTTATCAAAACACACTTTTATGTAGTACCCATATTATATCGTTCGTAAAATTATATTTTATTTGTATATATAATATATTTATATATATATATATTTATTATTTAGGAGTAAACAAAAATATGTTTTCCAAATTAACTTTTTTAAATTAAAACAATATCACATCTATATTGTGAAAAGAAAACAATAATTATATTAATTATTAAATATTAACAACTTAATAATGTACCGACCAATAAAAAATGTGTATGTTATTATATACGTATCTAAATATAAATTATTATATATACTGGAGTATTTTGAGGAAATAGATGTCTTTAATCTGTATTATACTATTATATAATATAGACTGCGTAGCTGAATCAGATTTACGCGAGAATAATATTTAAAAGAACGCCACACTACACTTTCAATGGAAAACTCACATTAGCATTTCTCAATTTTATGAATTTACAAATACGTTAGAAATGCCAAGAAAAAACAAATAATAGCTAACAACATTATCTAACGCCTTATCCGAACATTTTTTTATATGACGTGCATTTTTATAAATTTTATGTGTTCTTAAAAATCAATGTATTAAAAAAACAATTAGATAGGCGTTAGATAATGTTTATCTACAATTGTTTTTTGTTGCACCTTTCTACGATATTTTTAAGTTGATAAAAATAAGAAATGCGTAAACATTCAATATTTTTTTAACAAATATCGTGATTGCACTATAATAAAAAATGGTATTAGCACAGGACCATTTTTAAATTACTTTAAAAATATTTTTTAAATGTTCGATTTTTATTTTTTTTAAAATATCATAAAAATTGCTTGTATAAAACTAACAGTCTGACATAATGCTCGATAATAATTTTGGAAACGTATTAGATTCATCATTACTTAATCGGGAAAATGATCGAATCGAAGTTTTAATTTTTATATATTATATTATGATCAAAATTTAAAACCGTTTAAAGCTTCCAAAATCTATTTGAGTGAAATATAGACATTTTTATGCGATTGTAAAATAGATGAAAATACCTATGCATTCGTGTAATTAGCTCCTCGTATACTTTTTTACACGGATTACTAACACTAATGATCATGTACGACACATACAAACACGAAAATCCGTATAACGAAAGAACAAGAAATTGCCTATATAATATTCCTTAGAATGCATAATGTATATTATGCATTATTTGCATCAATGTGTTCATGTAACTCAGTATTGTAATAAGTTTTTACGAAATTTTTTTACCCGTAAATAATAATAAAAAAAAAAAAACAATAATTAAGTAGCAGATACACCACACACGATTCTAAGGAATATTATATAGGCGATTTCTTGTTCTTTCTTTAATTTGCGTGTTTGTATATGAGTCGTACATGATCATTAGTGTTAATAATCTGTATCAAAAAGTATACAGGGAGCTAATTGCACGAATGCATATTTTCATCTATTTTGCAATCACATAAAAATGTCTATATTTCACTCAAATAGATAATTCTACAACCCCATCAGTATGTCGCAACGCGTAAGTACGTCAATTATTTATTTATTTTAATAAATTATAAATTATATTGGGATATAATATTATATCCTTTGAATTATAATTTATTATGTTTTAGAATTTTAATGATCTTATAATTATAACTTAAATATACGATAGTTTTAAAGACAATAGCATAACAGAAAACCATATATATTATCGTTTTTCGGCATCCTCCTCTAAATAAAATTGTATATATATATTTTTTTGTTTTAGAACAAATTAAAAAAACTACTGGAATACAATTATTTTAATATTATATATTAATTATAATGTTTTGTTTAAATAACACGTGAATAAACCGCATTTTCTATAGACAATTTTCAGTTGTTTAACTCTAATTAGCGCATTAATTCACCCTCAAATGCTAATTGTAATCCACTGTACCATCTGGTGGAGTATATATATATATATATATATGTATATATATACCTATTAGGCACCTAACTATCACGGAAGTTATATAAAACTATACGCGCATTAGTTTTATATAATTTCCGAATATTCACAACATATTAAAAAATATATATTATATATGCCTGCGCAATCATATCCTTATGATCAAAATTAAAAATGAAAGCACCGTCAAACAGAAACATAGTATAATATACCTTTTATGTTATTAAATTTTAAACATATTTTTTTTTTGAGCCCGTTTTGTCGGAAATAAATGAATGAATGAACATAGGCCTATGCACCTATAGGTATCGTATTTATATAATTTGGTCCATTTTAAATGGTAGGTAGGTATATAGTATATATAATAATAGTTGCACAGAAAAACAATGTTCATAATAACATAGGTCCTCCAAAAGGGATGGATGGTATATACCCAGAATGATGGGGTTGCTAATAGGAGGCGTATTGATTTTTTTTTTTTTTTGTTGCAGATTAACCGCTGAAAAATGGATTTTTTAATGGGTCAACATTTTTTCAATCGATTGTATCTGTGTAATAATTTTGTACAATATTCGTTAACGTTAAAACTATATTATAACGGGGTTTTTTTTTTTTTTAATTTCTTAATTTCGGGTTTTCTGCAACTGCAAAACGTTAATGCATTATTATTATCATTATTATTATTACTCAGTGATGTTGGTTGTATGTATATACATACATTGTGGAATATTATTGCGAAAACAGTAGATATAGAAATAACAGTTATAAAATAAGAAAATGTTCACATTATAAAAAACGTATAGGTATAGGTACCTATATTATTTCCAGACAATTTTGAGTTAACGATTCAAACATACTTTAATTTTGTTAAAAAACTGATGAATTTTGTAACACACACACCATATTTCCGAATTTGTTGACATTTTTGTATGTACGTAAATTGACAACAACAAAAAAAAAAATATACACACATACACATAATATCAAAGTGTACCAGTCATTTTATTTTCACAAACTGTTTATTTCCAAACCATGTTTTTGTGTTTACATATTTTATACTGCATACGCCATCTCTATTTTATACCATGTTTTTTAGACTTTTATTCCTTTTCTAGATTATTTTGAGTATGATTTTTTTTTAATACAATTTCGTTTACCAGTTGGCAGTTTATATATACGATTCAGTGCCGCTGGCCTGTCTGCGTTATTTGTATATGAGTACATCACGCATGTGGTGTAATCAAAATAAACCCATACTTTTCATGAAATTACATCATGCTAAAAAAACATCCAGTCTTTTTCATTAATCAAGTAAAATAATTTGTTCATTTATTGTTTTAAATACAGAATAAACAAATAGTTCATATATATTTCAAGTATATAATTTCAGTACAGACACACACACACATATTATATATTAGTATACATTACAGTACATATATATATATAGTATATATATATATATATATATATATAGTATATAGCTATATGATATCATGCATTTTTACTTTTTAATTACGTGTAAGTCATAATAACATATGAAAATAAATTATTGTGGTCCAAATATAGACAAATTATTTATGTAATGTACCTATTGAATTAAATTAAATTAAAATGTAATCTTTTCGTAATATTTATTAAATTTTATTTCACTCCTTTAAAATATTTTTATTGGTACTTATAGTTACATTTTAAGTGATTAATACTTTTATTTTACTATCCTATAGGTGTATGTATAATGTATATATACGTTCTATTTAAAAAATACAATTAACTATTTTGTTATATTCAACGTTTAATAGTTATTACAACTCTTTTGCAATATAATTAAAGTTTTTAGAAACTTAAAATACAAATGTTAATTTTATTCTAATTAAAAAAAGGACTTATTTTCAGAAAAAAAATCGTGGTACCTACATTTTTTTACTTAAGATACGTATGATCAAGGCCGTAGCAAGACTCAATAGCGCTCCTGGCAATGAACAGAATTTAAGTCCCCTCCTCAATCACTGTCATTCCTATGAAATATTTGTGGTAGAGTAATAAGAAAAACAAAGGCTTTTCACAAATGCGTTGATTGAACTGTCCAAATAATTGCCAACCCAAAATTTTTTTTCTTAGTGAGACAGTACCCCCTCCCCACCCTCTCTTACTAACCTTATAATCACCCAATTTGTTTTTTTATTACCTTTAAAAAATATCATTATAAAAAACCATCTTTAACATAAATATCTCCTTTTTTATTAAATATTAAAATCGTTACATATAAAAATAAGGAAACGCTCACTATGTCTCAATTTTTCCTGATGCATCGCGCCTAAAATTATCATCAGTAAATTGAGGCGGACCCCCTCATTGAAATTGCGCCTTTGGTATTATTGCGTCCTTGGCAAAAGCCCTCTTGCCAGTGCCTAGATATGGCCCTGCGTATGATTATTGTTTTCGCTTATTTAATTTTAATATGTACCTATTAAAATATTATTATTATTAAATACCTATTAAAAATAAATTACTGAATTTTAGTAAAAATTAAATATTTTACTACAAACGTTTTTCTAAAAAACCTCTTCCATTACTTTATAGGTAAGTTATAGGAACAAAAAAAGGCATTTAAAAATTTTAAAACGGTAAATAAGCAAAAAAAAGTCATTCGTAATCTTTCCTAAAAAAAAAAAAAAAAAAAAAAAAAAAAAAATGGAACCCCACTTCCAAAAATTGGTCAGACGGGACACAATCGTCAAAAACGGTACAATCTCGCAAAAAACGGAACGTACGGTCACGTACGTATATATAATATAGTCCCCTATATAACGACGACAGAGTTATGTACCTATATACATATGTAATACAGTATGTGTAAAGTGCGAGGACTACGTTAATTTTTATTGCGTTATGCGAGTTCGCGTTTTTTTTATTAGATTTTATGACAAAAAAAAAATAAATAAATAAATAATAATATCGATAAATATAAATATAGACGACGACGCAATAATATACGTAATAGGCCATCCGCGCAAATATATAATGTTATAATAATGTAATAATGTTGGCCGGAATGTCGTTTTTTTTTATATTTTTTTATCTATAACCGTTACAAACGTGAAACGTATGTACTATATTCCATATATAGGTATATAGGTAGATATATATATATATATATATATATATATACAATATATACACGCTATGCCTATACTACCTATATATATTATACTAGTTTCACTGACGAAAAAATGGTCGTTCGTATATATCATATTATTATTATTATTATTATTATTATTATTATCATTATTGTATATATAGAGGAACCCGTTAACGGTATATATATATATATATAAGTATATATATTATTATACATGTTCACACACATAATATTTCAAGGCCAAGGTTATATTTTATTCGTGTCGTATATATATATATATATGTATACGACGGTGCGCGGCGTAAATCTATTCGGGGCTCGTAAAAAAAAAAAAAAAAAAAAAACGGTTTTTTTTTTTCTCTCCAAAGACGTTCGCACGACTTTCTTTAGTAGGCACACCGTACCTAACCTATATACTCTACCTGTATCTATAATATGAAATATTATTATATATGCCGAGTACATATTATACAAATCACGCGGTGATGTAGGCATATATATATGCGTTTCAATATAACGATCAAGTGACTATATAATGTATAATAATATACAGCGTGACGAATAATAATATGGTATGCTAAGTTCTGCGCATGGTGCCTATATACGTCACTCATCGTAATTATTATTGTTATCTATACTATATTTATTTTGATTAAACATGTTCGACTCATAGACTTATAAAGATTTCTTTATAAGTCTATGGTTCGACTCTGTAAACATTAAACGTATTTATATTATATTATTATACTATATGATATTGAAAAGACTCAAGATAAGACGCGAGTGACGTCAGAATTTCTAGGCATAATTTGATAAATTATATTTTATTCCGTGACAACTCGTACCGTTCTCAAATTCGTTCATGTTGCTGGCATATCGTGTTATTTCGTCGTGGTATACAGTATATATAGGTATGTCTGATATATATAGAATATGACTTTTTGCAATATATAATATGTACCCGGTTAAAATCCGTATATTTTGTGGGCTCAGGACCAAATGTTAAATGATTAACTAATATATATATATATATATATAGGTGCAGTCGAATCTTTGTATTCTCTATAATCATATGCGCTCAATAGGGAAGCTATACCGGCCCACCTGTAAGTTTTACGATTTCTATCGGCCCAAACAGAGTATTTGAGATCGTTTAAAAAAAAATACTGTACTACAGAGTGCCGGCTGTTTAAAATCGTCCGAATTTTACATTGTGCTCTTATATTTTTGGTTACACATAACTTAATATAGGCCCAAAAATCACGTGGACTACCGAGCTATAAACTCGCAGTAACTGGTCGGGCCTGGCTATAATATATATATTACGTAATTCGTTTAGCCAGTTTTTTTCGTATATCAAATAATATAACTGTAGGTATTTTCAAAATTACCGTTTAATATAAAGTTCTGTAATTAAAGACTTCATATATATGATTATTGCATATCGATTTGGAACCTTTAGATTCAACAATAAATGTGAATTCAAATTTCATAATATATATAGTCATTAAACTTTCAAAAATTGGAATATTTTCATTCTGAGCCCGAGATTTTTTGAAAGAATATATATTTTGAGAAAAGCTCCATTTGATGTCATAATAATATAATTATCTGATTAAAGTGTTTGAAATTGGTTGAGTATAACAATACGTATATATGTAGGTATATTGAATTTCAAGCGTATTTGAAACTTGAAGATTCAAGAATACCCTATACCTATACATATATAAATATATATATAATTTCTTTATTATGGCTTATTCCTTATAGATTTGTTAATTTTATTGACAACCACAATAATCGAAGTATCACCACAGAAAACTATATTTTTAAATGTTGATTTTTAATAGTGATCTATTAGAAAATTCCAATTTGATAACACACCTTTTAAAAACAAATTGAAAAAAATATTTTCTATACCTATTTACGCCACTGATTTTTGGTTACAACAACAGCTGATATCCGGGGATTTTACTTTGCATCTGTAACTATATTGTCGATTTTAATAGGCTGGAAAAATATATTTAATGTGTCTAATATGATGGTAAATAAAAATAAAATATGTATTACAAAGAATTAAGTAAATATTCAAATTCACTTTAAATTTGTTTTTAAAACGTTTTTCACGTGTTCTTTTATTGGAAAAAATCACAATATATTCAAGATTTTATAATTTTCCTCTTATCCACAAAATTTATTATTTAAAAATTACATTTTGGTTTTGGAGGTACATTTTGAAGTTTAAGAACTGCATTTTAAACGGGAGTAGCCAAATTGGTTTCCATTTGGAAACTATAGTCTATCGCCGATATCAGCCCATCTGGTAATGGGTTTAATTTGAAGTTACTCCTCTACTAACTATGGGAAGCAACTAGTATGCTCCACAATTCTGCTAGCTTTTGAGTAACAATGGATTCAAAACGGGATCCAATTCGGAGACACTGAGAGGAATTCGGGATTAGGGAACCAATTTGGTATCACTGTGTCAGCCATATTATAATTCATTAGTACCTATATCAACACCAGTAGTAATTCGTGGGCCTGAAACATATAGACGTCAAGATAGATTCACTATAGCTCAGAAAAATATATATGGTCCATATAAGGACATATAGAGGAATGAAGAATCCGGAAAAGTAAGAAATTGAGATAATTATACATCAAAGTTGGAATATTGTGGAAGACACATATTATCTAGAAGCGACTGGACGGCCGGGTATGACACGCATAAAAAACGATCGGCGTTAAGAACAGTAATACTATGGAAAGTGCACGGCGAGGGAGAAGTCCTCTGGAGCTCCCGATATTAAAACCAGAAGTCCCGAAGACGGGATAAAGGAAGACTTTAAGGCCAAGATAGTGGATCGGAAAAGGAAGCATCATTAGAATGGGAAAATCGGAGAGAAATATGTTGGACGGTATATATAATAGGTATTTTGACCTATTTTATTTTATATTACGTTTGCGTAGGTATATCGTCTGGTCACGATCATATATGGTCACACGGTTACAGAGTTCGTATAAATTGGATAAAAGTCAGGAAAAAAAAAAAAAATGGAAATCAAAATCGCCCGTTTTCAAAACGGATTCGCTATCGGAGAGTTCGTGTATATACCCGAATATTCCCATTGGATTCCTCCCGGCCGGGAAAGCGTATACCCGCGGACACATTTTTGAAAAGGACAAAAATATACACGGCGACTAGCGCAAAACGACGACCGGGCCGGTGTCAAAGGCCGGAGCGACGAAATAAATAAGAAGAACGATGACGACGTGTTATCACGAACATCGGCGACCGTCGTTTTGGGACATTCTGTACACGTATATACGTTTTGTGTATATACACTAGCTTATATTATATATTATAATGTACACGTGTGTAGGTGCATTTACAATGTATACAGGGTGGAGTCGTATGGAGATGTTACGTACATAGTATATAATATAATATGGCGTTTGTACGCGCGAGTATAATATATTATATACTATATTATTATTATTATTATTATACACACGACGAAGACAACAATGTATGTGCGTGTGTGTGTACGTGTAACGACGGCGAGGCGGCCGTGTGGTTTTCCTCCGAATTATATTTATGTATATACACAATATATACGCGAGCGCGCGGGTTAATAGGAGCGAACACACCGGGTCCGTTCAGTTCGGTTTTCAGTCCGATCGCATTCTATTTGCGACGGATCAGCGAAAAAAATGCGTTGGCCGCATCAGTCCTTTCCGTTCCGTTAAAATAATTATTATCACTGTTATTATCGTCGTTTTTATAATCCATTTTTTTCAATTTAATTAATTTTTCCAAATAAACTTTGATTTTGTTACTATATATAGGTTACACATCTGTACACGACAGAAGTGACACACGCATCGTACCTAAAAAAAACATAACGAACTCGCAGACATCAACTATATAGGTACATTATAATATCAACTTTTGTCAAGCAACAACAAACTGCAGCTGCAGGTTTTGGGAAACCGTATTACGTATATTCTTATCACGTTTTAGCGTCCGTCTTCGGTCATTTTTGCTAGTCGAGACAATATACCAAAGTCCAGTGACGGTAGGAACATGATAACAATATTCCCATTAGAATGCCATAAATTTCCTTTTGAAAAAAAAAGTGTAGATAACGCGTACACCGATCGACCGTGTAAACATTTCCTACCTAGTCGTCTATAGTATAGGCATGCGTCTCAACTTGTAAATATGTTTCAATTCTTATACGTGAACATATATTGGGAATGATTTTAATTTCCTATAAATAACTCCTTATATATCAATAACAAAACAATTCAAATTTTTCCAGCGATTTATAATACGTTTTAGCAATGGTGCAAGGCATTAACTAGTTAAAAAGTTAATTTTTGTTTAACTTTTAACTCAACTAGTTAATTAATTTGTTTATTAATTAATTAACTTAACTTTTAATCGTTAATTTTTATAATCATTTAGTTAAGTTAACACGTAAAAGACAAGAAATTGTATCATAGTAGGTACCTAATATTAAAAAAAGTAAATAGTATGGAAATTTAATTCATAAATATTTGAATAATTTAAAAAAAGTCCTAACTTTTAACTGAAGTCATTTAGGCTAACCTCAACTTAACTTAATTATAAGTTAATTTTTTCCATTAACTTGCCCACCTTTGCATTTTAGTACCTATCATATTATATCGTTTTATATATAAAAAAAAAAAACAAAAAAAAATCAATATATTTTATGATTTTTCCAACGCGGCATATTGAAATGTTTGATTTGTGAAATTTCCCATTTTGTACTACGCGTGATCGCATAAAAACTTGCCCGTTTTCCGCGATTTTATACGAATTTCCGCCGCTTGTTACCGGAACTCGACTGCGTGAACGAGAGCGAACCGAACACCGAACGGACCCGGTGTGCCCGCTCCTTACGTACGGCGCGCACATTCGGGAATCTCCGGCGGCGCGGCCCGAGCGAAGGGGTTACAATATATACGCACTGATGCGCACAACGGCGTCGGTGTACAAAAAAAAAAAAAAAAAAAGAAAGAATAATAATAATAGTACGATAATAATGTACTTTTTCTCCGTCACTGTCCGTCGTGTATATATATATATATAATACGTTTCATATATTATATTATTGTGTCTCATCTCTCTCGGAAGAAAAAAAACAGCATCCAACGCGCGCACCGCCGCCACTCGAACGGTTAACCGGAACACGCGGCCGCGCTCTCCGGGCCCGAGTTCAAGGTTAAAGTTTTCATCGCGGCAACACATGGCCGACGCGCGCCTCTCTCCCCGCTCGCCCGCTCTATGCGCGCAGTCCTCCTCGCCGGCCACCTAACCCAACCCGCCGCCACCACTCGTCGAAAACACGTTATACACTTACCACTATTTACCATACACTATACGATATTATAATAATAATCTTTTTTGACTTTCGCTGCTCGCGAGTTTCTTATATATATATATATATATATATAGCCAGCCGGTGTACCGTATAACATTGTAATGTACAATATATATAGTGGCCCGCGTTAACGGATTTTTATCGTTTCCTCCGCGGCCGTGCCCATCCCACCGCGGACACGGTAAACTACACGATTCGAATCGTCGTCGCCGGGACGCACTCTATCCGGCGGCGGCGGCGGCGGCGGCAGCGGCGGAGAGAGAGAGGGGAATATAAAAAAAAAAAAAAAATGGAAATATTCCACGACGAAAACCTTGAAACCGCCACATAACCGTACACGGCACGAAATCCAAGGAAAATACACGCGTTTGTATTATTTTCATTTCGTTTTTTACGTCCGGTCGCGTATAGTACGTACAAGGGGAAACGACGTGGTGCGCGCATATAATATAGCGGTCCGCGCGCGCTACGTTAGATTCTGCCGGGGCCGCCGGTCGCGTGGCGGCAGCTCGGGGGGGACCTTGATGTCACCTTGACACTGAACTAGTCGAGCGCGCCCGCGTACAGTTGTTGTTATTTATTTATTTATTTATTTATTATTATTTTTCACTAGGCCCGTTTAACACACATAATAATATTATATACGTGTGTGTGTGTGCGCGCGCACGCGTTATGTTGCCGACCGTTGTGCAATAATCACGTGTTCATATCATCGTCCAAGTTTACGCGCGCGCGCGCACACACACACGATATTCGGATATGAATAATATTATGATTGTTGGTCTGACTATTGCTCGAATTGGCAAAATAAAATTACGGGGCGGCGGGGGGGACTCTATTCGCTTTTAAAGTGACCCCCGTACACGATTAATATTATTGTCAATAATGTTGACGATTTAAATAATTGACGGATGCGTCAATTGTACTATTCAATCTTATCATCAAGCATATAGCGGCCATCAATATACTCAATATTCGATCCTCGAGTTCGTAGTGCTCCTTGTCCTGTCGTTGTTGTGTATTTGTTTCTCAAATGGTTTCAAATACAGATCTGGCATTTCTCGCTGTGACTTTGGCCATGTGCAAACAAAAGAAGAAAAGAAATTAGACGTTGGTCAAAAGAATAATGGTACAAGCTGCGAAGTCGTTTTACACGTGAAAATTTACTAAATAGATAGATAGATAGTAAATTATATATATTAAAAATAATTAATAATGAAAATTACGGAAATATTGTCAATAAACGTTCCTATAGACGTTCAATGTGTACTGATTAAATACGCGTCAATCAAAATTTCTATCAATCTCTCTCAATTATTGACAATCTACATCAATATGCTCCTAAACGATCAATACTCGCTTCAATATGGTTCCGTCAATATTATTGATACCTACGAATATTGACAATATTATTGATCGTGTAGGGGCCGCTTAAGAAAAAGAGTGTCCCCGTCAATTTTTCTACTTTGTTGTACCTTATGCACTCACGCTCCTCCCCCCACCCTTCACCTCTCATAATGTACAATTATATTTTGGTTTTAAAATAGATACCTTACATCACATTCGATAAATAATAATCAAATGCATTCATTTAAATAGTTCCATAAATTATGGTAAGTGGGTTTAATAATTCTCTTTCGAGATACAAATTTATTCTGCATCTCTCTTTTAACTGAAAATAGTAGAGGTACTTACGGTAAAATTTCTGAAAAATTAGTTGAGGTGCTCAGTACCTCCTCAATTCGAGCACTGGCGGGCAGTAATATGTTACGGTGTGATTTCACGTCCGTATAATATAATATAATGTGATATAACGGCATGGTTTGTACGCGCCAACTGAAATGCCTCGATTCCGGTGGAAAAAAATCATGGTTGCGGAGCCATCGCATAATATTATCAAATATATAATGCGTGATAACACAGTATGTGATATACGGTGGACCCAGTGGCGCCGAATACGTGGTCCAGGTCCAAATTTTGGGGTGGTGATTTTAGGTGTATAGACACATGCGATTGTCCTATTATATTTTCGATATTTCAATTACGAGTACCTATACTGAAAAGTAGGTATACAAATATAATGGAATAATGTAATGCTCTATTGGTCTAAAAACTTTTCCCAAGTTTATTTATGTTATTAAAAATTAAAGTTACTATTCCAGTATCAAGTCGTTTACCAGAGAGAACCTTTTTCTAAACTGAAATTGGTCAAAATAAGATTAAAGAGTACAATGGGTGAAAATAAATTAGAAAATCTCACGCGTATAGTATATGATGAACATGACATTGAAATCGATCCAGAAAATATTACAGAAATATTTGCAGCAAAAACTGAATTTTTCAATAGGAATTTAAGATACTAGTTATACCCACTAATAACATTTAGTGTGGTATTTTATTTTTGGATTAACAGTTTGGTACTCCAATTTGAATAGTGTAAAATATAAATAAACTTGAGTAAACGTTGTAAGTTTATATTTTTATTAATATGTGCAATAAAATATACGAATAGTATATATGAAAAATAATATAATTCACATAGTTTTTTCTTCTTTATTTATACTAGGTATTTAATTTTATTCACCTAATCAATACTTTTTTTTTTATTAAATGATTTATTACATTTATTATTACCTATTTATGTTATAATGAAAATCATTAATCTAAAATACCATTAAATATGTAATAATAAATAATTAATACATAATAAAATAGACGATAGGTTATGAAATTAATTGTTTATTTATTGAAATCCATATACATGGGGGAGGGGGTGGACGGCTTCACCATTTTGTTAAAAAATTTTGGGGGTATGTGGTGAAGGATTTTTTATCGATTAATTTGCCCGAGTAGTTTAAAACTACTTCGGTGCCACTGGGTGGAACCTCGATAACTCGAACCTCTTCTATAAGTCAAATTTTCGATAACTCGAAGGAATGCCTCGGCCCTTGCCTTACAATATATGATATGTGTGATAAATTTTCTCGATAATTCGAATTTTGCCGACTCGAATTTCTCGATAAGTCGAAGTAATTTTAGTTGAATTTTGGCTTATGACTCGAATTTTTGTTCGATATACATTACCGAAATTTACTGAAACAATATAACACGTATATACCTCAATGACAATAAGAAATCACCTTTGCCTAAAACTACACTTGCCCAGGCATTAGATGGCTTACAGGTTGTACTTAAATATATTCAAGAATAACGAGAAATTCCAGACGAGATTTTCGAGAAAATTTTCTTGATTACATACAATTTACATACATATTTATTACTTTATACTTTTTTTAACGATTCGAGTTATCGAGGTTTTCTGTAAGTCGAATTTATTTTTTTGCCCTCAACCGATTTGAGTTACGATGTTCCACTGTATATATCGTTGTGTCTAGATACACAGGCGATCGTGTAGATAATGCGTACCTAGTACCTACAGTGTGAACATTTCCTACCCGGTTTTTATACATTTTGATACCTATTTGATTCTATTTTTATTTTAAATTTTTATGCGTGTATATTGTATACGATTTTAAAGGAAAACTGCCCTCCGTAAATGTTGGAAAATTTTTGTAAATAATAAATTATTTTTAACACAGACAGAAGATTGCTATTTTAACTCAAAATATTTAAGCAATGGTAATATTGTATTCAGTTAATTAATATTATTTTAAAAAGTTGTATAGGTACTTCTGTTTTATTTTATTTATTGACACATTTTATTCGCTTGTTAATTTTCAACAATAATATTATAAAAATATACCTATGAATTACGATGTAATATAATTATAAAATAAAAACTGTATCATAATATAAATATGTATTATAATAATTATTAATGCATTATTATAATAATATTATTTAATATTTATACTCTGTTATCACGTATTATTTATTTGATAACCTGTTTTATTAATCTGTGTTAATATTGTGGCTCCGCAATCCATCGGATGGCACGTCATGGTTTGTACGTACTTTTTCTTTTTTTTTTAAAAAAAAAAACGTCCATGATCTGTAGGTATACCCACGCGTCTGGGTAATGTGTATACGACACACGGCGCATAATGGACAGGCTGTCCCCAGCGATGCTTTGTGAATAAACGTCCCTCTACGCGAGTTATAATTGTTGTTCTGTTATTTTCTCGAAAATGTTGGAATAAAAATAAATTCAATATTAAAAATCATAATTATCCATTCAAGTATTATTATACGTCAGCGGGTGTATTTTTGGGGCTTTTTGAATTCCCTCGGTCCCGCCTCCCCCTCATCAGAAAACGGAAGACCTCAAGACCCTCTCCTTATAGTTATGTCAGCACAAGTCGGATAACTCCCCTAAAATTAAGAATAATGATGACCTACATTTTGGTTTTTAGTCATTATAGTCTTAAAAATGTCGTCTCCGTGTTTAAATTTACTACGATGTCAGTATGGTTCTGCCCCCGTCACCGTCTCTCTTGTCGGAAAATTGCAGATTACCCTTCCCCCCTTAGATGCTTACGTAATGCTTATATAATATGGCCCCTATATAGTGAAAACTATATGCAATCTCTAATGGCCCAGCCAAAAATAACTAAATAGTTTACCTAATATTCTTATAGTTTAAGAATGAATATATAAATATATATAAAATTATTTTTCGAAGTTCATAGTTACGATTGCAAGGGCTGCTCCAGAGACTTGTTTGGGGGGGGGCTAAGTCATAATTTCAGAAAACTTTATACCTAACAAAATAAATAATGATATACAATTTTTTTTAGAAAAATATGGTCTTGGGGGGAAGGGGCCGCGGCCCCTAGCCCCCCTTTGGAGCCACCCCTAAACGATTGTTGATTTGGTTATTACGGTGAGCTAGGTATTATTCGTTTTGTTTAAAATTTTTAGATTATTGTTTAAAATACGTTTACAAACCGGAAATTTAACACGTTCGCAGAGTACGCTTTCCTAACTGGTTTTTTTAAAAAAATTTATTCGACTAAGGAAAATTAATAAATAATCTGCATTCCATATCTCGTTAAAAGTATTGTTGTCACATTAGGTATAATAGTAGTATCGTTTTTTGATAGATCTGACCAATTAGTATAAATTAGAATACGGGAAGCTCAATAGAAAGCTACTGACAACATATTCATAGTTGCCTATCCAACTCCTTCCCCTTTATCGCAATTAATGCTTGATATTCTGTGATAATAAATACAAATTATTTGGCGCCAATAAATTACCTAGTCTATGGTAAAAGTCGTGGAAAATTTAATGTTTTTTTTTTGTTTTATGATGATAAATGGCTAAAATATGAACACACACGTTTATCATTGAAATTGATATTCGACACGATTTATCACCAAAAATTATTATAAAAATAAAATTGTTTGCTTTTTTTTCTGAAATTCGTATTTTTTGTATTTTGTAATTTTATAATTCATAATATTATAAATATTTCAATGGGTAAGAAATTTTGTTCAATAATGAACTGCTAGAACACAGGAAAAGAAGATGTAGCAATTTAATTTCATAAATTTTCAACAGATTATACATTGCTATTATTTTTTTTTTCACAAATATTCTTTGTTTAATAACAATAAATTCCATACATTTATTGATAAGTAATAACAAGAATATTATTATAAGTTGGGCAAATAGTATAGACTATAGACAATACAATTATTTAATTATAATAATCTATTATAAGTGTTTACACATAACATATATTTTAATAGATTATAATATTGCAATCTAAATTTACCACAAATTAGCTTTTATAGATGTAATTAATGGGTCATATTGACTCAGAATAATTTTGTAATAAACAATTTTGTTGAAAATGGACAAGCTATATAATAATGACTTTATATCATCAATTCTTTGATATTTTGATACAACTGTACTTAGTTATAACAATAATTATATAAATACATAATTAATGATTTCATTAATACACAAAATATAGAAGTACAAACAAATTATATTTTACTATCAATTTTCATCATATTATATCACAACTGTATTAAGGGGTTCGTATAGGCCACCTTCAATGAAATCGAGCGCTACAGTGTACCCTAGAAAATCCGCAAGTTTCATCATCATATCCATTGATATTACCTTTTAGGCAAATTTAAGGTAATTACCATTACCTTTTTCTATCATATGCAGAATCTATATCATTTGACATATTTTTAGATCTTAGTTGTATATCGTCAGCATATCTATTTAAATCTCCATCTTCATAATATCTAGTATCTAAATATTTTCAACTTCAACTACATTTTCATTTAATTTGAAATCTAAATATTTTACTTTCTACAAAATTCACCATTGAATTGTAAATATACCAAATTATTATTATTGTTAATATAGTTAGAAATATCTATAATATGAATTATGATATAGATATATTAAGAATATAGATTTCATGTATTAAGCATATGTTTTTTCTTGAAAGAAATGTGATGAGTAGGTAAAACAGAACGCAAAAGTATTACCATGAAATATTACACCTTTATTATTTAATCGTTTATATTTTTATAAAAAGTTTAAAAATTTAAAATTAGCTTTATTGTTATTACTCACATTATTAGTTATTAATTATTATAATGACGTTAATAATAATGTATTCTAATGACTTCAGCAGTTGCACATCACACAACTATAAATTGTGTCGTTAAAATATTGTGAATAATTATATGAAAATGTATAAAAATGTTCAAGACAAAATGCCAAATTTTTAACACGATGATAATAATACAAGTTGGTTTTCTTCTACATATATATACAGGATATACAGGCATGGCATTTATACTCTATACCGCAGGGCCATGGCCTTAAATACAATTTTTGAAAGGTTACAATTTATTGTACAATGTACATATGGTAATATAGTGATATAAAACTATATTATAATATGTGTTTTTTTCGCCTTCAATGATAAAAATATTATTCTCTAGATCCGCGTACCGACTCGACAGCAATATCGTATAATCTAACGACGAATAAATTTGGGAATTATTGTAAAATTAAAGTCCAAAGACACTACAGTATAATGTGTATATATATAGAAAAGCAGCGTAGATGTATTTTTAAATGCATAATTTACGATAATCTGGCTAAAGGAGTGCACATTCAAAACCGTATATACATGCATATTATCCCAGATTTGTATTCTGACACACGACTAAATAATTTGGATACTTACATCATACGGTAATGGGTGAGTGGATAGAGGACGGGGGGGAAGGGGCACTGACTCGAAAAATTTGTTCCACAGTTCGTCGAGTTTTGGACATATTCCACACAGCATTATTATACATACATAAACATCACTTAGGAGGATGATACTTTACACCCATCTTAGCGGTATTTAAATACGTTCACGCTCTATAACTACAATTTCTTTCTTAGTAATCGCAGAGTAAAAATGTATACAAAATATGAAAGATGAGAATATCTACTATGCCGTAGCGTATGGAGTTTATTTTTTTTTTTAATTTTGAAATTTCACGATTTTCAATCACGGATTTTAGGCTTTCAAAAAAAACTCCACGCTACGGCATTAGTAAATATTCTCATCTTTTGTAATTTGTATGAATTTTGACTGTACGATTATACGGAGTATAGGTATGGTTGTAATTATAGAGCGCGGACGTGATTTTTAACAAATATCGATGATAACACACGACAATAAAAAAACGGCACTGACACGAGACTATTTTTGAATTACATTTAAAATACGTATAATGGAATATTTTGAAATTGTTGGATTTTCATTTTTCTTGAAATTTCATAAAAAATTGCCTATATAGAAAAACGCCCCTTGAAAATCGGGTGTGTACAGCGTCCTCTTAAGACACGAGCATTATTTTATTTTTTTTCTGCACCGATACACCCATTGTGCGGGATCGATGCGGTGTCTTTCCCAGGATTTTATTCCTTCGTAGTGGTGTGTGTATTTCGGGTGTGTCTGCGTGTGTTACTTAAATTTTTACTAATTCGCCCTTCAAAAACGCGGACGTTGTCACTATGGAATATACCACATGCATAGAATGTAACAACAATATTTATGAAACCGTACCATTATATTATACAGTGTGCACCGTGTTTATCCTAAATTGAATAATTGGACGCCCGCATAATGTAACCAATTGTATAATACTGTCCTTGTTAAAAACTGACATTGAACGTTATATAATAGATTATTACGCACTGGAGGGTTACGGCGAAATATGGGCGTTTTAGCCGAGGGAAGAGTTTACACGTACATAATAAAATTCGTCCCGGACAGCCCACGACAATGTGCAACGTTGCGACGATCGTGATAATAACATTATATAGGTATTATACGTATTGCTAAAACCGTGTTGACAATCATTAGGTGGCCATACACGAGAGGACTTTTTAGCGGATTTGATCCTCAGCGGATTAAATCCTCTAAAAAGTCCTATCGTGTGTGGTGTCCAAGGATTCAATCCGGCAAGCAAAAACATCCGACAGATTTAGTCCAACGGATCAAGTCTCTCGCTTCTCCACTAATAATAATCGGACCAGATCCGAAGGACCTATTATTATTTATTATCTATTTTATTATTATCATAAAATATCATCTGTTTACTTATCAATAGTTTGTGCACGATTTGTTTTTTGATAAACATGAAAATAGCCATCAAATTTTAATTCAATTTTATAAAATTGATACATAGTAAAGTCAGTACTCAGTATAGGTACATACATTTTGTACATAATGGAGTTCACGTTATTACTTAACACATACCTAACACTAATAACTGATAAATCAGCTGAAATCCGTCGTATAAATTCGTAGGTCTTTCAGTACGCCTTGAAAGACCAGCGGACTTGGTCCTAAGCATAAAAATCAACAGATTTTCTCCACTAATCAGCGGATAAAGTCCGCTGGAGGATACGCTCGGCGAAAAGCACCGGACATTTATTTTTACGTTAGTGGGCCCAACTAAAGACCTAGTCGGACCAAATCCGTCGAAAAGTCCTCTCGTGTATGGCCACCTATTGTGGTTTTGATTCCACTATAATGTGATAATAGGCACGGCTAAATATCAACTAGGTATGACAACAATATTTACGTTATCGTCCAGTTGTGCCATTCATGGGACAAATACAGAAATCGTGACGTCAACTGCCGAGGGGATTTTTAAACGTATACAAACGAGCGTATATCCATATTATATTATTATATTTCATCGGCAGATGACGTAGTAGTGCACATGCGCAATTCGAATTGCGGATATACCTAAATATTTAGCCATGATAATATGCGCGTTGTGCGTTATCGCCCATCCACTACTCACTCGATGTGGTGTTTATCATTGCAAAACGGGGGATATTTTCGAATTAAACTGTCCAATAAGTGAATATGCCGTAAATAAGTATTTAAAATTTAAAATTGCTATGAAACACCACGTCGAGTAAGTCGTACAAATCTACAATGATGTTTTTTTATTTTTATCTCAACTTTTCATGAACCAATTTGTACATATAGGGGCGCAGCAAAAGTAATTTTTTTCGGGGGGGGGGGGGCATATTTTGAATGAGCATAAAAAAAAAGAATAAGGTCATACATTTTAACAATTTAGCCGACTGCAAAGCTCATTTTCCTAAAATACTTACTTAAAAACGTAAATAAGCAAAAAAATAAAACGTTTAAAAAAGTTTATTTTCCTAACCATTACTGATTCTCACATTGGGCGTGGCCCTTAACACGATTTAGCAGACTGAAGAAATTTTGGGAGGAAAATTGCCCCCCCCCCCGTCAGTTACATGTACATATGACCCCATTTTCCGGTAGAAAATGTCATCTACTTGTACTTTAATAGAGACCATTTTTAGATTTTTGACAATTTTCGATAAACGCGGTAGAAAAAACTGCTGAAAAATAACGTAAAAACGGCCAAAATATGATTTCGTCAAATCGAGATTTATTTATAATATCACTGAAGCTCCGCTCTGAATCGTTTTATCGAAAGCAATAATTGATTTTCAAGTGTAATACATTCGCCAAGAATATTTTGTCCAATAAGCGAGGTGCTTCCACCTGTACAGACACCCGACGAGCGAAAGTATACCTTTTTTTTTTTAAAATAGCATAATATCGTATATATTGCCAAGCACGGCACTGGGTTTATTTTTATATGGGGAAGGGGCGGTTCAGGGCTAGCATATTTTTCCCAGGGGTGAGAAATTTCTTTACACTTTATCTGTATAATGGTTTATACTGAGGAAATGTAAATTAATTTTTGGGGAGAGAATATATCTTCTAGAATCCTTTCTCCCCTAATGTCGACGCTAAAAAATATTTATGGGGGATCATTGGAGTAATTTTGCCGATTTATTTTCCCAAAAAAGTTAATAAGTAAAAAAAAAATTTGTTAGCAAAACTATATGTAGTATTATAGTAAAAATTGTACCCTGTGCCCCTGTGATTATAGTGATTACGTGATTATAGTAAAATAAAGTATTAATTACTATCAAAGTAAAATTAAAAATATATATTAAAATTAGCGTTGAATGTTTGAAAAACATAATATTTTATATAAAAAAAAAAAAATAAAAAAAAATATCGATGTTTATTTTTATGACCACCGTGAATTTTTTCTTTTGGGAGCATGCTCTATAGCCTATTTTATATTTTCTAATATATAATATGATGCATGCAAATTTTCTATCCATTATTGCAAATTATATTTTGAGATTTGTGCAGTAACCCCAGCACTGGATTATTCAAATTTAATTACTAAAATTATATTGTATCAGTTTATTATGGATAGGTATACGTTTTTATAGTAATAGTATAGTATAGTATATAGTATGGTATAGAATAGTATAGTTATAGTTACTATTTTGTATAAGCAAAATTCATTTTAGACTATAGGTATCTTCTCAAACACACGAGAAATTGTTTTTTTCTCGTACACATTTTCTGAGGTTGTGACATAACGTTACATCATTGCTCAAAATTAAAATTTTTTTCAAATTCAAAAATTTTTTTAACCCATACACTTATTATGTTATTGTAATTATTTGGCTTAAAAATTACACACGATTCTTTAACATCCGTCTGCTGAGATTTTCTCGCGGTAGCTTGCCATAGTCAGTTCGGTCCAACATTTTATGAGCACATATAAACGGTACTAAACAAATAAATGATTATTTATTACACAAGATAATAATATGGTGTGTAGGATTATTTTATTATGTTTATTTTCATAGCTTAGTTGAGTTATAAAAATTAAATTATTGTAGATATAAGTACTACATAAGATATTCTGAATAGTTATAAGTCTACACATATAACTATATAGTACCTAAACTTACAAGTGAGATCTATTATACCTGTATAGTAAATTATAATTTAGTATTTTTATAATCAAAGGTACCTATATTTATTTATCGGTTGAGCTAAGTACTAAATATTTTTTTTATTATGTATATTATATAAAAAAATAGTTTTATATCATAAGTTTTGCGTGTAAAGATGCACATAAAATCATGAAAATATGATTTTAAAAAATCATTAAAATATGCCAAGAATGTATGCGAGGTTCTTTGAAAAATGCACTAAAAATAATATAAAAGTACTGGTATATAAAGTTATAGTTTAGTCTATTTTTATTTAAAAGTATAGGTATTATAAAAGTTTTATTAATTTGTGATGGTTAATTTTTTTAACTCGTCGGTTTTCCCATCGTATAACGATCTGACCAAATGCGATATCAGTCATATTCTATTTGATTGTCACCCATCAATTGTCCTCAAACGAAACTTCCTTTCTCAGTATAATTCATTTTCACGATATCCCTTTTATTATTTTTTCCACATTCTCCGTATACCTTATGAGTTATAACTTATATAATCTCTCTATATCTCTTTAATTAAACACATGGATTTTTTTTTCTTTTCCAACGTTTTATTTTTTATTTCATTGTTTATTTATGTAATTTTTATATTTTATATATACCTATAATTTAATTTATAATATTTTTCAGGCCTAGAATATATTTTTTAACAAACTTCCAATAATGATTTTATTTCCTCAACATGAATATTTATACTCGTCTAAAAGGAAGTAGTAATTAAAATAGATTAATTTTTAATAAGTAATTCGGAAAAATGAACACAATACATGTGGGGATAGTCTTATGTAGGGATTTTAATATTGATTTGAGCAAATTTAAATTAAGAACATGTTATCAGATCATATTAGGAAGTTAGATTTTGATCATTTTATACAAACTATTAAATTGTAAAACTATATAATTTATAGTTTAATAGCTTATTAGTTCATTTATTTATTATTATTATTAGTTTTTTCTCTTTTTTTATTGTAAAATTGCATGTTTGAAACTATTTTAAATTTAAATTTAATTGCCCTCTCCAGATATAAGTTCTTAATTTATTGGAGAGGTATTAAGTTTATTTTTACAACAATTATTGGTCAATTTCGGTCGTTTTTTTTACGCTTAAGAAAATTCCTGGGAATATCAAAAATGACCTCTTTAAAGTACCAATTAGAATACATTTTCTATCAAAAATATCTGTACCCGAAAAGTCATACTCGACTACTTCTATCCAACAAACTGAATACATATATAAAACAAATTAAAATTAAATTATTTTATATGCATTTGAAAAGTAGTAAAAAGTTTTGAAATTTTTATCACGTCAATATAGTGCTATAGTAAATATATATATATATATATATATAAATTACAAGATTCTGTCTAGATTATTTTCTAATTTATAACAAGTTCGTTAATTTTTGCTCATTTTTCTTTACGTTTAAAAAGACACTACGCCCTCTATTTTGATGGGGTTCTGTGCAGGCAATTTTTAACGATTAAAAAATGTTTAACTATATATTAAATGTAATCTATAAATAGTCCCGTATCCGTATCACTTTTACTGTTGTATAAACTATTTGAAAAACTCCCACTTAACATTGCTAATAGAGGAAACACATTTTATACTGGAACATTAGTTAGGTTAGGTCCAACAGGGTCTTCTTCAATTACCTTTTTTTTTTATCATCGAGCCATGTTGCCGCCAGGCATGTTATGCCCACATCAATCTTCTTTTTTTAATCTCCTTTATTATATCTGGCCGTTTAAAAAGGTTTTTAAGTTTGTCGTTATGTAATCTTCTCCATTGTGTGAGCATTAAAGTACCCACCACATATTTTCTTGAGAACTTTTCTTTTAAACACCATCACCCTTTGTTCATTATTTTTTTTTTTTAAAGGCTACACTTCAGCTTCATACAGGGATATTGGACGTATTAAGATCAAGTACATTCTAATTTTTAGGTTCGTAGAGATGGTTCCTGAGATAAAGATTTTTTCTAAGCCATAAAAACATTTATTTTCTGATTGTAATCTCGTCAACACTTCTAGCTTCAAGTCATTATCTTGCATTATTATCGACCCCATCATTATCCCATAATAGTATTTTGGAATTTTTTCGGAAAATTATGCAGCAATGAAGTATTTTTCGGAATTTTAAATCGGTAAAATATAAATTGTTAGGATTTTAATGGAAAAATTGGGAAAAAGCACAATACGTATGTTATATATATATGTATGTATATTTATATAAATCATAAGAAATAACATACACAACAACATAGTTTATTGTGTATAATATAAACCTGTATAATGTAAACCTGTCTTTTCAAATACCACTACTTTTATAACATGTTCACAATTTTGAAATTGCATTTGTCAAGAATAATTATTTGTGGAGGCCGACAAATCATGATAATAGATTATACAATATTCAATATTTCAAACTATTATTATTTAATATTTACATAAATAATGATTTTTTATTGAAATGAAAAAACACTTGAAAAATTTATTAAAATACACCTATACAAACATTAGCTCAAATAGCGAAGGAGGCCATGGCCCCTTCCGGCCCCCTATAGGTGCCCTTGTTAGTGAGTCATATTTTTTTTTAAGAAATTATTCTGTTTTCTGTATCCTTTTCTAATAAAATTTATTATTTGGTGCAACTACCTTGTTCTATTCATTCTAGAATCCATGTCTGCTTCTTCCAATATATTTAGGGTGTATTTCTGTTCATCATTCCTAAATATATTCTACTTGAACGTTTTTGACATTCTTTATAGGTATGTGATTTCTCTCTCTCTATTATGTGGATCATTGAGGCTACTTTCCTCCGGTCCAGTGCTTTTTCATCACAGTTTTTTTTCCATTTTTTTTGTTTACCTATTACTGAATCTTTAACTTCCTTTATGGCATCTTTTATTTTCCACTTTGCATCAATTGGGCCATCACTATCTGTGTCTAAGCTTCTAATTTTTTCAAACATTTGAATCTCACAGGTATTCATATTGTTTAGTTTAGCAACGTCATATTTATTTATTACTGTTCCTTTTTTTAGTTTGACTTTCAATTTTCCTTTTACTAAATATCAAGTGGTCTGAATTACCGTCGGTTCCTCTGACCGTTCTAACGTCCTGAATACAATTTTTGAACCTTGTGCTCACTAGTACATGGTCTATATTTTGATTTATATGTTATCTATCTGGTGACATCCATTTCCCCTTATATACCTATGTATAATGAATATCTTTATATGGGAACATCGTGCTCTTTAGGACGAGCCCTTTTCTACTAGTAAGATTTATAAATCGTAGTCCGTTGTCATGTGTTACTTCGTGAAGGCTATGACTTCCAATTGTTAATCTCTTTATCAATTTTCATGTTTAGTTCACCTAAGACTCACCTTATTCTGTATTGAGGTATTGTATTAAATATAAAGTTTAAGTTATCACAGAAATAATATTTTTGTTTTTGTGTTTTATCTTCAGAAGGTGCACGTACATCTATAAAGGTTATATAAAAAAAAACTGATCTTTTATTGTTAGGGTCGATATTTTTGGGATGATGTGTTTGAATTCCTTTATAGTTAGTGATGAATCCAGTTCCAAACTATAATACGTACAATTATACGATTAAATATGCAACAAAAATTTACGAATATGCAATGTTGGAGTAATATTTAAAATATACAAAATATATTATGTACCTACGATACAAATGTTATCGATTCTGAAATTTCGACATAATAAATAAATTGGATTTATAAAGACATAGTGTAGCCTGTAGGATTCATTAAACATATAGATCTATATTATATATATTATGTGAATTGCAAAATAAAATGAAATCGGTCCCCTATAGATATTTATACCATTGATTAATCAACGTTTGTGCACAAAATATATAGATTTCGGTGTAAAATATATAAGATATATGGGTAATATATAATATGATAAATAAATAGAAGAAAAATAAATGCTGTTTTTTTACTACGTTTTGATTTAATAAACTATATTTTGTTGTTTAAAACTATTAAATCTCCGTGGGATACAGTGGAAATCTAGTCGAATATTATAACATGTGTTTGAAAAAACTGTAATATAAAAATGAACGATGTTATTTCTATAATAATTAATGTATTAAAAATTATTTTGCACGTAAAACATATTTAATTTTAAACTACGGAGATTTGAAAATCCCAAATTCTTTTTTCAAAGGAAAATCGAAGAATGAACAGGAAATCAATTTGTAATTGATAAAAACTGTACACGAAAAGAATAAATGAAAGAATAATAATATCATTAATATCTACGCGATTTAGATTTATCGTAAAATATGATGGAGAATTTTATAACATATTTTATTGTACAGTATATTAATAGAATAAATGCATTACATTGGCAACTTCATTGTAAATTACCAGCTGTATTATTACCAGCTTATCCTCGAAATTAATATGTCTGTTTGTCCTATGCACACCCGCATTTAATATAGAGATATTATTAGGGTGTTTAAGCCATATTTTTGGCCAAACACTGCAGATGGTTAGTTAGACGTTAGCTTTTAACGTATCTAAACTGTAAAGTGAAACTAGATTACATATAATTATCCTTTATCATATTATAATATAGTCCATTGGAGAATTAAATTTACTTAAAAAACCGTTATATGCAAAATGATTACAAAATATGTATGTGTGCATCAGTATATGTATAAGTAAATAATATTATTTATATTATATTTTATTATATTATACAATATTTAATTTAACATTTATTTCACTAAAATAAATAGTCAGTACTTACAATTTATAGCGTAGAAAAGTTCTTGTTAAATTTCCTATTCAAAATCTACAAATTTAGGTACATATATCTAAATAATACGGGTAATTTTAAATATCCAATTATTTCAGTTTGATATCGATTTGAGATTACTGCAGGAGTCACCTTTTAGATTTTTAATATTGTTGGTATCAAAATTTATACGAGCTAATTTTTAGTCTCTACCGAGTAAATGACCCCCTTTCCCTCCGTTATTAAATCCAAAACTAGTATCGATGTTTTTTTATAAATGTACCCCTCTCAAATGACGCATCTGCGAGATTAAAATGTAAAACTCACACACACAAGTATATTTAAAAAAACTCGTTAAAAATGTTAAAAATCCTTGTAGATTCCGCGGTTACTACTGGTTGGTAATACAACTCTACTGATACGTATTACAGCTGAAAACTACTACTGATAATTTCAAGACTAAATGCTTAGTATTATATCTACTTTCTCGAATTTTCATTAAAATACAATTATTGTTTAATACCACAAAATAATTACCAGTGTCTCGGTGTACGGTGAGTTATCTGTAGTCCGTTAGCAAAATGGATATTTTGACATAAGTATGGGTTCTAAAAATAAGATAAAACATATAATAACATATTTATAGGTAATATTATCTTTATACATGCATATTTTTCAAGAGTTATGGTACGTTGTGATTATATCTACTTTTAAATGTGTCTGAAAAAGTTTTTTTTTTATATAAACTACTAGGTACCTCCTACTCGAATTATCATTAAAAAAAATACAGATTAATATTTACGACGAATACATTTTCTGGAAATTAAATATTCAAATTGATTTTCCAATGAATACGTTATATTATATAATTCTTTTAAATATATAATAATACCTTTATTATTTTTTCTTCTACAATTCAATTAACGACATAGAAATTGTTTATACAGTGATAGATATTTCGTATAAAGTTAAATTTCAATTTCAAATACAAGTACCTACCTAACTTATATTGAAATAGAATTATGTATATATTTTATATAATAAACTCTAAATCATAACCGAACAAACCGATGATTGATTGATTGTGTTGTTATATTATCTTATTTAAAACCATTATTAATATTGTTAAAAACATTTAAAATATATTATTATTATTACGCATATTACATAATTAATTAATCGAATATCAGGTAGCCATTTCGGAAAAAGTAGGTACCTACCAAAACAAAACGCAAAATAAAACGAATATATAATAAGACACCAGACACCAATTTACACATTTCGTCGAAGAAACATTATATAATAATAGTCGTGTGGTAAAATTTATTTAAGTGTTACTAATCCGATTTGACAAGAATTTTAAGTTTAAACACCAAAGCCTTAATCTAAAATAGCATATATAATATATATATATATTGATTATTGATATTGTATTTCGTTGAAGTGCATAATATTATATACTTTATAGGTACTTACACATAGGTATAGGTCTAAACACTGCAGGGCGTGTCAAGTGACAAGCGTGCTTAAGCACTACTTGAAATCATATATTATAAGGATGCGCAGATATATACAGCAATAGAAACAGCATTTTTCAAATTCCAAAATCATTTATTTGACATAAAAACATATTTTTAAAATCTTTAAAATTCTGTATTCAACCGAAAACGGTTAACATGTTTTAATATAAATTGTATTGTCGGTAAACGAGTAATACTCCAAAGTAAAAAAAAAAGGGTCAAATATATGTTCATTATATCATTAAGAAAAAAAAAAACGAATTTTCGTTAAAAATATCTTATATTATTTTCAATTTCCAAGAGAGATTCAAAAGTAATACCATCACGTGTATAAGTTATCAGCAACATACTTATATATGTGTCTCTTGAAAATTTGTATTTTCTGACTATATAGAATATTATGCATAATTATATATTTATATATATATATATATATCACATACCTACATACAAATATTTTTTTTAAATATTAATTTACTAAAACACCGAAAACTACTAAAAAAACATCTAAATTATCATAAATATTAGAAAATTAAAATGTCAGAAATATATACCACATATTTACTATAATATTATGTATATTAACGTGGTAAAAATTTAAAAACTTTTTGTGCGCTGTCTACACTTCTTTGGGTAGAAGGACTCGAGTAGGAGTTTTCGGGTAACTATAATTTGAATAGGAAATTTGTTGTGATTGATATTTTTAAAAGGTTAATTTTAAATTTTTTCAGTAGATTTTTAAACGTAAATAAAAATTACCGAAAAAATATAATAAATCAGAAAATAATACTATACACAGAGCTTCGTTCAGAATTGTTTTATCAAAACCAAGAATTTATCATTGTATTAAAATTGAATATATCCACCACCAGTAACCTAATCGACGAGCGAAGTGTTTCGATCACTACTGACAGGTTTTTTTTTCATAATTAATTAATTTTTTTCATCTCTTGTATCTTAACCGTATCGTAATCAGTGTGTTATCAATAGTAAATCTTGTATTGTATTTTTTGTGATTGTAAATGTTAACCGTTCTTATAATGTTCATTTTGAAAAAGTACTGGATGAAATGGCTCTAAAACCCCGAAGAATGGATATTATTTTGTAACAGAATATATTGATAGAAATTGATGAAAATAATTTGTAAATGAAAAATTATTAACACTAAAATAAGTAAAAATACTCCTCATATAAGTACAGCTCACGTACCTAAATGTAAGATAACAATAATAAGGGAAACCGAGGAAACGCCCCGATATTTTTTCTAGTCATAACCTCCCCCCCCTAAGAAGGAAATCGTAAAAACACCACTGTATAGACTTATACATATAGAATTGCCTACATTTTTAGTTTTCTGTCCCAGAGACAATTGTATTGTTCGGATTTTGATTTAAGCCAGTGGTGTCATTTGGGGGAGGATAAAAGGGAGCATTTGCTCCCGTTAAGTTTTTAAAGGGCCGATTATTTGGGAATATTAATGTCAAATGAGTGTTTTTTTTTTGCTTATTTATGTTTTCAAGGAAGCATTTCGTCGGAAAACTATATATAGTGAAACTTCTAAACAGCGAACACCCTTGGTCATCGAAATTTTGTCCGCTATTCGAAGGTGTCCGCTATTCAGGGGGGGCAAATGTTTGAAATTCTTAAAGATAAATGTATAAAATTAAAACATTTGGTTAAATTAAATTATAATGTTATTATTAAATATAATTACTAATTATGTATATTTAATGGTATAAACATTTTAATGATTTGGTAATATTTATGGTAATTCATAATTTAACACATACGTACATATAAAAAAAAATGTATGAGATGCATACATAAATATTGAATTTGGTAAGAAAAAAATCGGTCAGCTTGGTCTGTTTATAATTTTGCCGCATCTGTAGTACATTCTCGCGAGTAAGTTAATTTGCCAACGTCGAAAAAGTCGTCGAAAAGTATAACGACTAACTAACAAAACATACGAAACATTGGCAGTCAAGACTATATAGTTATTATCGTATTAATTTAATTAAATTATATTAAATATATTATATACGGTCAACTACCTTCGCGAATGCAAAAATAGGTGTCCGTTATTCGGAGAGTCCGCTATTCGGAGGTTTGCCCATTAAAAAGTAGTGAAAATGTCCCGGTTCCCAAAAAAAAAACGTCCGCTATTGGGAGGTGTCCGTTAGAGGAGGTTTTACTGTGTAGATTCGTCGGCCAAAATACAGAAAATAGCTGATTTTTTTTTTTTTTTTGCTTATTTACGAGGTATAAACACTACATTTCAAGCCAAACGATTTCAAGCCATCGACAAATGTCGATTCAAAAAATTAAAACGTCTATATACTCACTATACATTATAATATTACACTTTCGAAAATAATTTTCCAAAATAAAGTCTAAAACGATATTATTATTATTATGGTATTTTAAATTTTGTACTATATATTATGTACGACGCGTATTTTTCTCGTACTATTTAGACAGTCGTGGTAATAATAACCATATGGATGATATTATATTATATACAGTATATATATATAGGTAGCCCAGGTATGTTGGCCCTATACCATTGTAGGGTACTGCAGGATAGTCGACGACGGTGTAGATATTATTAATTGACGATTGTCGCGTTTATACATTGTTCCGCGCACAATGATAATATTATAACCAATAGAGTACATAAATATTATGTAGGTATAACGTAGTACAGCCAAACAGGCGTGTCATATATATATATATAGGTTACCATTACCGATATCAGGACGAAACAATCGTCCTCGGGAAATGACGTGCAATGATGTCATGCACAACTATTATAATAATAATAATAATAATATAATAATGTAGAGAGCTGGCGTGTAGGGGAAAAAGGGAAGAAAAATAGTCGTTGCGGTAGAAAAAAAAAAAAATAATAATAATAATAAAAAACGTGTTCGGCGGGATAAGGAAGATGGATGTGCCGCCGGAGAGAGTCATTAACCGAAGAATGGAAAGATATACACAATATAACAGTAAAATATATATAATAAATTAATAATATTACCAGCTATATATTATTATATAATATAATATAATATTATTGTCTATACAGTATGATGTATAATAATAATAATAATATCATCGGTCATTTGCCGATCAACTGCAGCAGGCACAACGCGTCACGCGTTATAGCCGAGCGGACACTATATTTTGGCCTCAACGTATTGACGTATTTCGTCATTTATTTTTATTAAAGTCCCCATAACATTACAATAATATAATATATACCTATTATTATATCTCAAAACCTAAATACTTCCGTGTCGGAGCCGCCCCGAGGGGGAGGGTTGTCTGACCCCGAAATTGCGGAAAGCAGTCGGCGAAATTAAGTTCAGCCGGGCAAATAGTATACAGAATAAGTAGATGCCTTTTTTTTTTTTTTTTTTGATTATTCGCTTATTCACTCAACGTTTATGAAGTATTTCGGAATTTTATTAAGTCTCGACAAACTATATAAATATATTGTTAGGATTGTTGGGAAAAAAATTGATTCTTTTTTTTTGCTTATTTTATGTTTTGAAGAGAAGTATTATGTAATATATTTTTTTTTACATTCCCCCCCCCCGCCAAAAAAAAAAAAATCTTTTCTTTCTTCGGGACGGCCCTGGTCCGTGTACAATAATTATATATAACGATGCCCCGAGTGTTGTGTCTGCACCGCACAGTACTCGTGCAGTGTTATGTCTGGTCGTCTCTGCATAAATACGTCAAATGCCCCCGTCCACATACAAGATATGATCCGACATTTGCCTATACATATACGAGCATAATAATAATAATAATAATAATAATAATAATAATAATAATGTACATAAACATAATATATAATAATATTATACCGCCTGCACGACGACGGTCGTGAATTATTATAGTTTACGTTTATCATGTATATATTATATAGATTTACAGTCGTATTTTATGGACCATAAATACTTTTTTTTTTTTTTTTTTTTTATTTCTGTTTTTGTTCCGTTGAAATGCACCGAATTACACTGTTTTTATTTTTTTAACGCGTAAACAAAAAAAAAAAAAAACAAAAAAATCATCATAGATAACCATAACAATATTAACGTCATCGGGCAGTGTGTCATGTGTATAGAGCCAGTGATTTTAGCGATATATATTTCAGCTCGTACGAGTATAATATTGGTATAACTCGTGTATATAATATATATATATATATATAGTGCGTATGTGACATATACACGGGAATGCGCGGTCTCCGTTTCTCCTGCAGTATAATATACTGTATTATCGAGTGCATATAACGTGCAGACGAATTTGGACCGTATATTATATATTATTATATTGACACCGAACACTCGTAAATCGTCGGTCCGATACCAAATATTATCGAAATATGTAATATAGAACGATATATAATCGTATATAGAGCAGGTGAGTAAAAACCTAAAAAAAAAAAATTATACTCAAGTTGATTTCATAAAAAAAAAAAAAAAAAAAAAAAATAACAATAATAATAATAAATACGAGCATTTATAAAAAAAAAAAAACAACAAAACATATGTTTTGCCCGTCATCAGTTTCATTAGTAAAACATAAACATTTTTTATATACCCGCGTATACCGTATATATAAAATAGAACAAACAGTCTGTTTTTGTTTTATTTATCATATATACTGATTGTAACATATATATATATATATATATATATATCGTGTTAAAAAAATAAAAATAAATAAAAAATACGCATTTCATATTGTTTTTTGTTTATTGATCTGATTTGTTTAGTCATTATATATTTAATATTTATCGACAGCATGTTAAATACTATTACTATATATTATGCGTGTGCTCGGCATGTGCAGTGCGGAAAACGTCCACATTATATGCATAATAATATATATAAAATATAATACGTAAAGGACATTTTAAAACGTGTCGATTTGTCCATATACAATACGATGGTGCAGCTGTCGACGTGGGTGGAAGGGATGTGTCATCCCTTCATTTAATTTCGAAAAAAAAATACATATTTTCGGAAAATATGTTTTTTTAATTTTGAAATTACACGATACAGGTATATCTGAGTATCCAAATAACAAATTGGTTCGAATTGAATAATTGGTTTGCAGATTGCGCAGGTAGATATACCCATGACAAAATAGATAGGTATTATCACAGTTGACACATTTTTTCCCCGTGTGCGCATCTCCTCTTCACCCGGCCTATAACGTAGTTCACCACTTTTCATTGGTCCAAAATTTTGTCATTCGGATTTG
>JAIPRL010002911.1:0-52820 GCA_025469235.1 Pemphigus obesinymphae | reverse complement strand
AATCAAGAAATTGTTTTACAAACGGAACAAGAAATTAAATATTGGCGAAATATTTTAAAAAGAATAGTTGCCACTGTCCGTTCTTTAGTTATCCGAGGGTTACCCCTTAGAGGCAGTGACGAAAAATACGGTTCATTTCATAGCGGTAATTTCATTATGACATTAGAACTGTTGGCTGAGTTTGACCAATTTTGGCAGAGCATATTAAACGCTATGGTAACATCGGAAGTGGTAAAACTTCATATCTTTCTTCCCAAACATATGAAGAGTTCATACAGATCATGGCAGACCAGGTTACGAAAAAAATAGTTGAAGAAGTTCAAATTTCAAAATATTTTTCTATAAGCGTTGATTCGACATCCGACGTATCCCACGTTGATCAACAATCGTTTATCATAAGATACATTTCAAAAGATGGTACACCCGTAGAACGGTTTTTAAAGTTTATTTCCGGAATAGGACATAAATCAGAACAACTTGCTAATATAGTATTTGATACTCTTAAGCAATACAATTTAAATATTGGTGATTGTCGCGGGCAATTATACGATAATGCCAGTAACATGTCGGGTAAGTATAGCGGACTTCAAGCTAGGATTAAAAGGATTTATCCACTTGCTATTTACGTACCTTGTTCGGCACATTCGCTGAATCTTGTTGGGAGATGTGCTGCTGACTGCTGTCAAAATTCAGTTGCATATTTCAACTTTCTCCAACAAATATATAATTATTTCACAGCATCAACTCATCGTTGGCAGATTCTTATATCTTATTTAAAAAAGTCAAAGGGTGTTAAAAATTTGTCTGAGACACGGTGGTCAGCAAGATATGAAGCCAGTAAATGTTTATTTACTTCTTGGAATGATATTAAATACGCTTTACAGGCTATAAATGATGATGATACTGAAAAATCTACAACCAGGTATGAAGCTTTAGCATTTTTAAAACATTTGAACAGCGTATAAATGTGTTTTATGACTATCTTTTGGTATGAAGTTTTAGAAAGATTTGATGCTGTTAATAAGAAACTGCAATCAGTAAATATTGATTTGGGTATGGTTGTTGAATTGTATGAATCTCTAGAATATTATACATCTAGAATTAGAGATGCTTATGAAGTGTATGAAGAAAGAGCATTAAAAATGTGTGGTGAATCACAATATAAAAAAGATAAAAATAATTATTAAAAGAAAACGTGATTTTAATGAAACTAATAATGAAATTACACTTACTGGAAAAGAAGATTTTAAAATCAATGCATTTTATATTGTTGTTGATAAATTGAATGCTGAATTTAGTAAGTGTAAGAGTTCATATAAAGAATTGTTTCTTAAATTTGACTTTTTATCAAAATTATGTAGTACTGATAAAGAAACTATTCATAAAAAAACTATCGCTTTAGTAAAACATTACCCTAATGACATTGAAGAATCATTTACAAATGAATGCCTTCATTTTCGTGATTATCTTTTTTTCTAAATCTTATGACACAAAAAAAACTTTGGAACTGTGTGAAATTTTGTATAAAAATAATTTAATAGATGTATATCCAAATGTCACCACAGTGTTACGTATCTTTTTATGTACATTTGCAACCAACTGTTCAGCTGAACGTTCTTTCTCAGCATTGAAGAGGATCAAATCATATTTACGTTCAACCACAGGCGCAGATAGATTGAATTCAATGACAATTTTACATATCGAATCAAAAATGCTATATGATATGAATTACGACAGTATAATTGATGATTTTGCCTCAAGAAAAGTTCGTCGTAAGACTTTGTAAAAAATGAAATTTTAAAAAATGTTTGTATTTTATTCATCATGTTTACAAATTGTATTTCAATAATTATTATTTAATCAAGTTTTTCTTATTATTTTATTTTCAATTCATTAAAACAAATTTTCAATAATTCAAATTTGCTTTTTTTTATGATAGGAAAATATGTAGATATAGGGTGGAGGAGCAGCAAATTTTAACGGTGCCTATGGCGGCAATTGTGCTAAATCCGGCACTGAGTGTAACCGGCAGAAAACCTGAAGAAGCAGAAGCTATTCGAAGTTATATTAAAGAAACTACGCTTACTTCATATGTAGAAGGACTACACCAAAATTTAAGACAAATAGTAAAATCAAAACATTTGTCTTCACTTGAAGAGGCAATAAAAGAGAGTTTGGAAGAAGAAAAATTATTAGAATCAAATAAAAAGGCTTATATATATATAGTAATAAACCAGGGAATACAAGTAGAAAAAAATATTGTAACATATGTCATAGGAACAACCATGATACTATCCAATGTCGATTTTCCAAAGACTAAGCAAAAACAAGAAACAGATCAAAAAATAAGTAATTTACAACAAACAAAATCCGTTCAGAAAATATCATGTTCTTATTGTAAAGCTAAGGGACATGGCAGAGATGATTGTTTCAAGAAAAAGAAAGCAGATTCTCGTCAAAATGGACATTAATCAGGTTCGTCAAGAAACGGAACCGGACCGAGCACGTCGGGCGAGCGTTCGGTCAAGGACATAAATCAATTTACCCAGCTATAAAAAGATCATTCCATATCACAACCAAATTACAGAACAATCACGTTCTGTATACATCACCACAATGTATCTTAGGTACCGCAAGATTACTCATAGATACCGGAGCGGACCTCAACTTAATAAAAATTAATACATTGAAGGATGATGTAATAGTTGATACACATAACAAGCATCAACTACAAGGATTAAGTAGTGAAATTATAACAACAATTGGGATGACAAAATTGGACATATCCAATGGAAAAGATAATTTTACATCTAATTTCTATGTTGTGAATTCTAATTTTCCGATACCGGGTGATGGCATTATTGGAAAACCGTTTTTCATGGAAAATCATGCTATCATTCATGTAGGAAAAGGAGAATTATCATTTTCAGAAACATCCACCATGGTATTGCAAGCACGTAGTGAATCTATCATTCCCGTTCGTGTCAATGACCCAGATATGGAGTTGAAAGAAATTTTAGTTCATGCACAACCAATATCCAGTGATGTCAATTGTGGTAACGTACTAAATTGCATCAAGAATCAACAGCTGCTTATAACTGTTATAAACAGTTCAGAAAATACAGTTACAATGGTTATTCCGAAATTGAATAAATCGTCATATGAAATCATTAATGGAGTTTCGATCATGCAAATTTCCAAAAAGCAGAAAATCGATACGAAAGTTTCCAATTGTATTCAACAATTAGGAGAAACGTTGCGTACAGATCACATGTCTACAGAAGAAAGAAATATGATTAGAGATTTATGCAATGAATTTTCTGATATATTTCATTTAGAAGGAGATCAAATAACTTGTACAGATGCAGTATATCATGAAATTAAGACTCCCGGAGTGTCACAATCCATCCATCAAAAACCATACAGACTTCCATATGCCCAAAAGGGGGGAATTTCAAAACAAGTGGAGAAAATGCAAAGAAATGGTATAATAACTCCAAGCGATAGCCCCTGGAATACACCCTTATTGGTAGTACCAAAAAAGGAGGACGCATCAGGACATAAGAAATATCGAGTTGTCATAGATTTCCGAAAGCTGAATAGCATCACTGTCGGGGATGCCTTTCCTATGCCCAACGTCACGGAAATTCTCAATCAACTAGGCAAAGCAAAATATTTCACCTGTCTAGTTATGGCAAGTGGATATCATCAAAACCCTCTGCATCCAGAAGACAGACAGAAAACTGGCTTTAGTACAGATCAAGGCCATTTTGAGTTTCAAAGAGTATGCTTTGGATTAAAAGGATGTCCAGCAACATTCCAAAGGATGATGAACCGTGTGTTGATTGGTCTTAATGGAATAAAAGCTTTCGTCTACTTAGATGATGTTATTATTATCGGGACATCTCTTGAAGACCATCAGATACAACTGAAAGAAGTTTTCGAACGTTTTCGTAAATACAACTTAAAACTTCAAGCGTTAAAATGCGAATTCTTAAGGAAGGAAGTCGCATATCTAGGACATATAATTACTGATCAAGGTGTTAGACCCGATCCGAAGACCACGGACTGTGTAACAGAATTTCCAGTACAGACAAATGCTAAAGACGTCAAATCATTTCTCGGCCTAGCCGGATACTACAGACGTTTCATTCAAAACTTTAACCAAATATCTAAACCATTAACAGCTTTATTGAAAAGAGACGCGGAGTTCACTTGGACAGATTTATGCCAACATTCCTTTCTAGAGTTAAAACGTTTATTGTCAGAGAAACCAATCTTACAATATCCAGATTTCTCTCGTCCTTTCATCGTTACAATAGACGCTAGTAATATAGCTATAAGCGCTATCCTTTCGCAAGGAAATATTGGATCTGACCTGCCGATTGCGTATATCTCGCGAACTTTAAATAAAGCTGAGAAAAACTATAATATGACAGAAAAAGAGTTATTGGCGATCATTTGGGCTGTAAAGCAGTTCCGTCCTTACCTGTTTGGACGACGTTTCACCGTCTTTTTGGACCATAAACGATTAACTTTGCTGTTCAATTTCAAGGATCCGGGGGCTAGATTAATGAGGTGGCGACTACAGCTAGAAGAACATAACTATGATATAGCCTATAAACCAGAGACATCGAACACAAACTCCGACGCCCTAAGCCGAATCGTTCAGGTTACTTCTTCACCACACACGCAGAATGATTTAGTTATTACATATGAAAAGTATATAGAGAATATACGAACAAAGTTAATCTCAACTTCAAACGTCATTGAAATTGAAGGAAACTTATTTGAAGCACCGGAAGACTTCGCACTTGGTCATTGTGTTTCCAGAGATTTTAAAATGTCGCAAGGCATAGCCTTAGAATTTAGAAGAAAATTTGACAAGTTGATCAACTGATCAAACAAGATAAGAAAGTCACAGAAATAGCGAATATCCGAAGTGACCAGCGACAAATAATATATATAATTAATAAAGAAACATTCCAACAAAAGCCAAGATATGAAACGATATTCTATGCTAAAAAAAACCTTAAGACATTCTGTGAGTTTAACAATATAAACAAAGTAGCTCTACCCAAATTGGTAGTGGATGCGATCAACTTAGTTGGGAACAAGTCCGTACTATGATACGATACATATTTAAAAATACAAAATTTAAAATCGTCATTTACAGCATCAACTCCTATTTTGAAGAGGAGAAACATAATATGATTGAAGAGTTTCACTTCTCACCATTAGGAGGTCATCAAGGAGCGTCGAGAACAATAAAACGGATCAAATTACACTACAATTGGAAAGGTTTGAAGAATGATGTATTGGAGTTTATAAAATCGTGTGCATCATGTCAAGCTAACAAAAGTAGTAATCGTACAGTGCAACAACCGATGGTAGTAACAACCACAGCTAGTATGACTTTCGAAAAAATATTTTTGGATATTGTTGGTCCTATCGAAACGTCAAATAACGGTAATTCTTTTATTTTGACGATTCAGGACGATCTTACTAAATTTTCATCAGCCGTACCATTACCAAACCATACGGCTAATACGATAGCGAAAGCCTTCGTAGAACACTTCGTATGCCATCATGGTATACCAAAGTCAATAGTGACGGACCAAGGTCCGGATTTTTTAAGCAAAATATTCACCGCGTGTTGTAAGTTATTGAAAATAAAGAAATTTAATACTACAGCCTACCACCCGCAGTCAAATGGTGCTCTAAAAAGATCACATCGGACATTAGCCGAGTATCAACGACACTACGTAAATAAAAGAAAACAAGATTGGGACGAGTATGTTCCGTACGCTATATTTACGTACAATAATACAATCCATTCTGCGACGAAATTCCAACCGCATGAATTACTTTATGGATATCCAGTGGAGGTACCATACACGCTAAGCCGAACACCACAACCGTGTTACAATAATGAGGATTATACGTTTGAGTTACGTAAAAAACTCCAAGAATCTTCTTCATTGGCACGCGAGAACTTAATAATTAATAAAGAAAAATCTAAGGAAACTTATGATAAAAATGAATACGATATAAACATTAATGTGGGGGACAAAGTGCTGCTTAAGGACCATAACCAGAAAGGGAAACTTAACCTCAAATGGAAAGGGCTGTACACAGTTACTGATATCCATGATAATGAAAATATATCAATTTTACGCGGTCGGAAGGAAGTGAGGATTCATAAAAATGAGTTGAAAATTTTTCACTCACAATGATAATCATAACATGTTAGCGGTACTATCAAATGTAAATAATATAATAACTCAAAATAAATAATTCAACATCAAATAACTGTTCCAGACACTGTAACCTGAACCTCATCCTTACACAGTATGGATATGAGACTAGTACATTAGTTAATATAGTTAATACGGCACTTCAAGGATCAATTCATTCCAGTTTGCTAGATACTAAAATTTTAAAACACCAAATTAAAGAAATAAAAACGCAACTACCAAAGGGATTAAATATACCTAGTGTATTAAATGCAGGAATATCAGAATTTCTTCTTTTAGCCTCAATAAATGTAGTGTATATACAAGATATATTAGTTTTTAACTTAGAAATACCATTAGTTAGTAATTATGATTTTGTATTGTATAAGTTAATACCTCTACCTTTTAAATTACATAACAATATACCTGTAATAATATAACCTAGTTCTGATTATATGGCCGAAGATAAGGCCCGTTTATGTTATATAGAGTTAAGTAATCAACAATTAACAGAATGTAAAATAATAACTGACACAAGAATATGTTATCATGATCAACCAATTCATTATGTAAAAGATTCTTGCGAAATGATGTTATTTCGTCAACCAAAAGTTTTGCCTGAGACTTGTAATTTAAGATATATAAAATTTATTTATAGTATATGGCATAGATTAGAAGATACTAACACTTGGTTATATGTTATAGATAAGGGAAATATTATTATTAAATGTAAAAATATATTAAACCCAGAGATATTAGATATAAACGGTACCGGTATATTCCAATTAAATAATCAGTGTGAAGCTAACACCAATGACAATGCAATATTAATTCCTAAAAGAAAAATAATCTCAAAAATATACACTGATTTTGTCCCACAACTTAATCTTTCTTTCAATTTTCAAACCCAATTCGAATCTATGGAAACGGAATCACAAAATATAATACTTTTAAAAGAAAATCCAAAAATAAAAAATTATTTAAATAAACTAATTGAAAGTTCGAAATCATTGAAAGAATTGCATAAGCAATTAAAAGGGAAATTAGTGGATAAAACCATTTTACCCCGGGGGTGTTATGAACCACTGGTTATATATTATATTATACTATATTATATTAACGGGGTATTTTACTGATTAAGCATTTCCGATCTGCCGTCGCACGGTCGTATGAATGTATGGGTATGTGCGACGACAGTCGAGTTTTCGATAAGTTAAGCAATAGTACTTATTTAGTCTTATTTAATATTCATAATTTTAAACTTAGTGTTGTTTAATTGTAAGTGCTTTTAACTATTATTGATCGACTCAATAAACTAATCTTTTTACTTTTAACGGACATATTGTTTACTCTGAACGAACCCCTACCAACAAATTTCAACTGTCAGAACGGAAATAACCGGTCGACGACCAACAACATAGACTTGATCGTCGTAACCGAAAAGGGTCAAAACATTACAACGCTCTTCTAGAATAAGATATGTTTGACTGTTTTTAGAATAAAAATCTTGTTGATGCTTTTTTAAAAAATCTTGTATAAATATTGTATTAAAAATAAATTTAAAATAAATTTTTATTTTGAATCCAATTTTTAAAAATAATCAAAAAAATTATATGAATATAATTATAGGTATGTATCAAAAACATAAATATAACAAAAATTAATTGAATGACGTTTTTTTTGTATACGTTTATAAATACATATAAATCATCCAAATAAAAATGTATAACACCGATAGTCGTGTAGGGTATCGCGTATTCCAACCGACTTCAGCATTTGTGTATTATAATATAAAAAAACCTAATTAAAAATGAAAATAAATACCTAATATTAAACATATACCAATATACGAAAGATAAACATTTGTAAATTAGTAAATATTTGTACAATAATATTTACTTTATAAAACACTATGGGACAGTATGCGCCAAAGTAGTTTTAAACTACTCAGGCAAATTGATCGATAAAAAATCATTCACCACTTGCCTCCAAAATTGTTTAACAAAATGATGGAGGGTCTCGCCCCCTATACCCCACCCCCACATATAGATTTCAATAAATAAACAATTAATTTTATAACCTATCATCTATTTTATTATATATTAAATATTTATTATTACATATTTTATGGTATTTTAGATTAATGATTTTCATTATAACACAAAGTGGGAATAATAAATTTAATCATTTAATAAAAAAAAAAAAAAATGTTTTGATTAGGTATATAAAATTATATAGTATAAATAAAGAAAAACTATGTGAATTATATTATTTTTCATATATACTATTTGTATATTTTATTGCACATATTATGAATACAAATATAAACTTACAACATTTACCCAAGTTTATTTATATTTTATACTATTCAAATTGGGGTTTCTAACATGTCAATCCGTAAAAATAAATACCAAACTGAATGTTATTAGTGGGTATAACTAGTATCTTAAATTCCTATTCAAAACTTCAGTTTTTGCTGCGAATATTTCTGTAATTTATTCTGGATCAATTTCAATGTCATATTCACATACTATGTACATGAGATTTTTTAATTTTTTGTTACCTATTGTACTTTTTAATCTTATTTTAACCGATTTTAGTTTAGAAAACGTTCTATCAGGTAAACAACTAAATACTGAAATATTAACTCTAATTTTTAATAACATAAATAAACTTGGGAAAAGTTTTTAGACCAATAGAGCATTATATTGTTCCATTATATTTATATCTACTATTCATTAGGTAAGTACTCATAATTTAAATATCGAAAATATAATAGGACAATCACATGCGTCTACACCTAAAATCAACACCACCCACCCCAAAATTTGGTGTACCTCGACTACGTATTCGGCGCCACTGCTATGGGATGCATATTATGTATTCCGCGCTACTAATCAAGTCGTTTAATCATAGAAAAGTAAGTTAAGTTTTTACAGAGCAATTAGTTAATGATTTGTTAAACATTTACAGAATGATTTTATGCAACCCAGCAATAATATATTTTTCTTATTAGTGAACGATTCATCTTGGTTTAATCTACCAATCACAAAAAAATTGTTTATTTTTTTGTGCATAAATAAATTATTATCATTGCTCCTATGATCCTGAGTCCTGACTACTGAATATATTCTGTATCCCGACTATGGACAAAAATTTATTTATTAATTTATCTTGTTCCATGGTTCTAACAGAACTGGTATTTATTTCCTTTATACAGTACATTTCAGATTTTGAAGGTTAGTAATAATAATGTTATGTTACCTATCATTACTTAAGTATTTCTTAGTTATGAATGTATGAATTTGTGTTTACATTTAGGCTAAATGTTTGTTTATTTTTTGTCTTACAAATTCACAATCACTGTAATGTGTTTATTCTAATGCAAATTTATTCTATAGGTACATACGTATATTGGTTCTTTAATACTGAGCCTACCTATATTCAGCCAAGTCATAGCTTTAGATTAAAAAGGTTCTATGTATTATGTTTTAACACATAGAGAATAAAACAGTTCTTTATGTAGGTAAAACCTTTTTACTCTAAACGGGTTTTTTGTGGGTTTCTAATTTTTAATGCATTTATTTAAATATATAGGAAATTTAATTGTATATATTATATTGTTAAAGATAACTTGCTTGATTTTTCGAAATAAATTATGGTAGATTTATAGTACGCGGAAAAAATATATTCACAAGTAAACCATAAAAACGCTCTCCTGAAGAATATTACAAAATTTGCGATAGAACCTTTTTACTCTAGCCGCGAAGTGTAGAAATGACTATTATAAATTTCTATACCAATAATTATATGTACCTATATATTTCTATTCTATCTGGTATATATGAATTTATTAATATAATCATAATATTGAATGTTTGTTTAATAATTACCTATGTTGTTGTTATTGATTTTATTATTTAAGTTCTTACCTTATTATTATTGTTGATAATAATATTATGTATGGTCTTACATTGTTTAAAATATGTACTATATATTAGATACTGCATACTTAATTATCCAACTGATATGCATCAACAAAAAAATATTACACTATATTCAGGGTTGGGCAGTAATCAGTTACATATGTATCAGAGTTGCGTAATTGAGTTATATTTGTAAACTGCAACTTTAAATCAGTTAGGTACATAATTTTCAAGTAACTTTAAAATTTAACTCGTTACAATTTTTATTGTATCTTTTAATAAAATAAACAAGTATCTAATGTTACATTTAAATAAATATTCGGAGTACCTATATCAATATAAGGCTATTATACTTTGGCGAAAAATTCAAATTTTTAAAAAACTATTTTTTGAACTTATGTAGTTTTTAACAATGAAAACAATAGTGTAGGTACTTACCTAATCATGATTTAACGGTCTTAATTTCGAATTTTTTACCATCTAAAACAACATATTTTACTCTACGTTTTCTCATCAAAAAAGTAGTATTTAAATAATCAAACGACAGTGCCTGTTATTTATTTTACGTAAAACAAATATCAAAAATATATTACGATAATCCAATACTTACACCCAAAATCACTTTATTACTTTTTGTCCTGTTATTTACCTCTATTTAGACTCTTTTTGATACAAAAACATAACTTAAAATATATTATTTTAGATATAGTAGAAAAAAAATCAAATCTATAACTTCAAAACTAAGTCTAATTGCTAAATTTTGATTGCATCATCGTTTTCAGCATCTAAAATTAAGTAGGTACATTTGTCAATTAAAACATTTTATATAAATAAAATATAATATGTTATATTGTATTAAAATATTAGAATTATTATCAAATTGATTTTTGTCGTGGTAAAATAGTCTATTTCCTTCCACTGTGCGGCGCGAATCTAAACAGCACATCACTCCCGTGAGACAACCACACGAATCTTATGCATAGTGAGTATCCATCTTTATCCATTTTGTTGCGTACAAAACAACAACCACGTCTACACTGTGCACATCAACAGTGCAAATCTCCTTTGACGCGCGCTCGGCTCGTTGCAAGTATGCCTCGCGAGTCGTAATTCACATTCCACAATCCGTCTACACGGCGCAAGTGTTATCGCACTTATCGTACTCGCGCCATCTAAACACACCTTTAGACTTCTATTTTTTTGAAATTTTGTTAAAATTGTCTATATAGAACCCCTTAAAAATGTGTTTCAATTGTCAATAATAAATTATAAAATGCTCCAATCGCTCCGAAATTTGAACGCACAAATATCTCTCATTATACCTACCTTTCAATTAAATCTTAAAAGACTAAGTAAAAAATTAGGATTATGGTGAACGATTGAAAAGTTGAAAATTAAAACGTATACGTACATAACGCTCAATACATATGCTACGAATAAAATACTCCCATTTTATTATTTAGTATAAATTGTTTGACTTTAAATATCTATTTTTATTATCTTAACAACTCGTACTTTTTTTTTAATTAGCTAAATTAGATCTTTCTTCTGATATATTCCACGACCCGAGGCACCTTTCAGAACAGATTCAAATTAGATCAGCAAGTAGAGGTGTTTCTATGTTATCACGAGTTTGTTATAAGAATATTAAAATAGAAATACGTACTTACTCAAGTATAAGCCATTTTTTTTAAAAAGATTTTGAATTCTTATTATAATATTGGCTGAAATTTGCTAAAATGAATTTTTTTTTTTTGAAAATTTAGGAAAAATCATAATTGTCAAAAATCTAAAAAATTTGAAAAAAACTCGATTTGATAGAAACCCAGTATGAAAAATATTTTTATCTCTATGAAAAGTTTACGAAAATTCAATAGTTTTCCAGGAATATGGATATAAATGTTTAAAGGCAGTTTGTATAGTAATTTCTAGTTTTTTGAAATTTGAATTTTTTAAACTCTGAATGAAATTTCATTGCAAATTATCTTTGAAATTAAAAAACTGGGAATTTACTATTCCTCTAACTTTTGTTTTCATCACCACATTGATGTAACTGTAGATAGAACACTAATAGTTTAGGTTAAAACACTAGGTTTTTTATCAAACGCAACACTCAGTTGTTTACCTCCAGCAGCTACCTTCGCAATCATTACTCTTCCTTTCGTATGGTATTATACATTTATTAGAATTAATTATGGAATTATGTTGAACTTCTTGGCTGCCAGTCGATGAATATCTGCTCGGTCATTAGTTGTTGTTGTCGTTCTCAATCATGACACGTTGGTTTTTCATCACTGTAGAGTATAAGCATAATATATAAGCATATATTATAAGCATTCATGCGTGAACATGAACCAGTTTTACTGAAAATAATATCACATATTATCACATATTTGGTTAAGTTTTCAATGGATACTAAAATGTAATTGTTCCCTTAATCACAATACAATCTTAAAATGACTGGTCAAGTCATGAAAATATTAATCATAATAGATTTTCTCAAAGCACAACCAAAGACTTCTCATTTTTTTATTACAACATCATATTTGGGTTTTCAGATCATAACCAACTATCACTTGTTTGCTACATCTATACTCTTCCCGACATAAAGCTGTTGGAGCAGAAAATTGAGAATATTGACAATTCATTGTATTTATGTGTTTGTGGTGATACGGCTCGTACACCACCAATAGGGTTACCATTTTCTTTTTTTATAATTATTTATTGTATTGTGAATTATTTGTAATTATATTTATGTTCCTTGTACCTACTCGATCTCATCCCTTCCAAACGAACTCTACCTCCGTCGGGGCGAAGCGAAAGGTCGCTCCGGTCGACTCGCTATCTCCGCCTACAACCGCTGACCCAATAACTCGTTCGCACGACCGAACTTCTCAGCGTCGTACGGCACGGAGACACGTCCGCCTCTGTTTTTCTCGTACTCACGTGTAATATTTTCATTTGTATCATTTTCGTCATTTTTATAATTTCTCTTTCGAGTTGTTTTAATAAACGTCTTTCGTGTATCGCGCTCAAAACGAATTACTTTATTTTATTTATATACCTACTTCTGAAAACCTTCTCCCGTCCGGAGTCCGTTTGTTTTTATTTAGCCAGGTCGTCATGCGCCTAAAACATCCCCGCGCTAAGTGTTTTACATAAATTAATGATAATGTGTATGAGCTATAAATCATAATCACTATAAATTCTTAGAAATTTCTAATGATCATTAATTAAATTTGCTCCCTGAATATACCAGTTTATTAGTGGAAACTGCTAAAAATATTTTCTAGTATTTCCAGTTGTTTTATTTACATTTTACCAAAAGATTTGTATTCATTAAACTTTTACCACTATTATGTAAGAAAAACTATTTTTTTGTTTTTAAATACAATTTTTAAAAATAAACATGATTTTTAGGTATATTAAATAATAAAAAACATTTTTTACATATAATCTAAAAAGAAAGTTATTAAAAGTATACACATATTCAAAACAGTAATTTAACATCAGGAAGTAAGTAAAATAATTTTCTATTTATTGGTCTAAAAGAAAAAAATATGGAGTGTTTCAACAATCAAACTCACATGAGATATTTAGGGGTTGACTGTTTTCTGAGAGTTTCAATGAACTAATTCCTAGCAATCAGTCCCTATATTAAAATGGATACCTTTTAAAAAATGTCTTAATTGTGTCACACTCCATATACGTCAAATTGAATCCGATAAAACTTGTATCATAATGGCATTCTGTTGCCTTGGATCATATAATTTTAGTACAGGCACATATTATATGAATGTATATTCATATAATCTGTGGTATAGGTTTCTCTACCAGCTAAGTACTCTTCAATACTTGAAAATAATTTCCTTGCTCAAAGTTAATTACATAAATTAATACAATGTTTCACTTTTAAGCAAGTTACTTATTGCTTTAGATTTTTTTTATATAATAATAAAGTAACTTACGGAAAAAAAACTAGTTTATAATCCTGTCATGGTTACTGTCTGTTGTAGGGAAATTTTTAAAAAGCTAGATTACTCTGTATTAATTTGATGACGTCTTTGATTATTGTAAAACTTAAATAAGTTACTTTATCATATCCGAATAAACACTACTATAGCTCCAATATCAGCGTCATATCTTGAAAACTAACAAAAACGAACATTAATTATTGCAACATGTTTTCAAAGTTCATTGCTGTCACTTCTGAAATGTGAAAGATTATATAAGAATTAGATATTAGGCAGATTATATAATTTCAACGCTTGAATTCACAAAGATTAATCTACAGAACTCACCTCCTTATCTATGGGTTAAGCCTAATTATATTAATTTATTATACAACTTTATAATACATATAACACTATACTATACAAATACTTTATTTTATTTCAACAAACCTATCTAAATGCTCAATTAATTTATTGAAATATTTAAACTATTCTAGGTGAAGGCTACTACTAGATATACGTTCTGCTAGCAATTTTTGATAAGAAAATTCAGTGGTTTCCGAAAATTTGTAAAATATGTATATTATGCACTAAACTAAAAACATGGAACGCGTATTGGGAATACAATTTGTGCCCATAAGAAGGCTACCATATTGTTTCCTGAGATTTTTGTTTCCATGCTATAATAACGTTTTCTTAGACCTATATTATTTATTGATAATACAATACTGTGATATAATCATGAGATTTACAATTTACAATTTTTTTTTTAAAGTGTGAAAATTATATTAAATACTTTTTAAATATATTTGAGTATTTACTTTAAAATATTCGATAAATGAGTAGGTATTCTTTACAACTGTGACTGTTACTCACTGAATTGTTTTAGTTTAGTCCTGTTACTATATTGTATTTTTTTAAAAATGAGAAAATTTTGTAATGAATATATAGTAAACAGTCTTACTTAAAACGGACAAAAACCGGATACGGTATATATAGTATAAGCAAAAGTGATACAGTATTTTAAAATGTTATATGACTGGTAAATAATATATTGTATAAAATAAAACACATATTTTATAAAAAAAAAAAAAAGTAATACAGTGCGTCCGTAATTGGGTACACTGTAGCTTAAATAAACTTATTTAAATAAAAAGTCACAAGATAATATTTATTGGAAATACAAATACAGGTAGATACAAAATGTATACAATATTATAAATGCCGAGAGCGAGTCGTCCGGGTTATGACCTGCAACATGTTAAGATAAATTTGTTACTATAATAATGAATGGTCAATAATAATAATTAATAAGTGTACTTATCTATGGAATAATGACACAAAACCTATATATAGAAGAGATAATTTTCGACCATAATGTGTCCTGGTGTAGATTTTGCGCACCTAATTTTACGGGTGTGCATTGCCGAGCTTTATTGGTATGATCAGAGTATTATTATCGTATAATATTCATATTTGAGAATACAATTTTTGTTGTAAACGTATTTTAAAATCTGAAAATCATAGAATATGGAAATTATAATTACGTCAAAAGTGGGCGAGGAAAATCTAACGATGTAACGTAAGTATATATTGTTTTATTACTATAATAATAAAGAAGACCTGTACGAGTCTGACTACCTAGAAATTACACGTTTGTGAATAAAAATAAAAAAAACAAGTCTATTGGCATAAATCTAGTTGAGTTCTCAAGCGGTTTTTTCGTGATCCTTTGTATTTTGACGAATAAAATAACAATTGTGAAATCAAAATTGGTCGAATGGACTTGGGGTTAAGAAGTTCTAGCGATTTAAAATTTGATGTGTATGGCAGGCAGATTGTGAGAGTTCTTCTACGCGATGTGACTAGACATAGATAGGCCGGCGTATTGTAGTATAGCGATATTTTTCACGATTTAATTTGATAGAAATAAGTACACTTAAAAAATAATCTCAATTTTAACCATATTTAATTTAACCTGTATCTTACTCGACGTGGTGTTTCATAGCGAATCGGGGAATATTTTTAAATTGAACTGTATGAGTAAATAATCGAGTGACTCGGTCCAATTTAGTAGATATGACTCAAAAAAATACACCGTACACCTAAACACCTAAACCGTATGCCGTATGGTGTATGCCAATCGCACTACGGATGTACCTATATCTGTACACTTCAAATTGCTATAACTGCTTAACCAAGTCCGTCTGATCAATTCTGATTTCATCATAATTATTGTAACTCGAGTTTCGAAAAAATGTGTAAAAATTCGAATGGTCTACGAAACTAGAAAAATTCCTGAAAATTGTATTGATTAACATTAGGTAATTAACTAATGACATTTTTAAATTACCTTTAGATATTACAAGTGTAAATTTTCTAAAACATACTTTTGTATTTGGTCGGTGAAATAAGTTTTGAACTTTAAATCGACGTCATAACTACGACATAGGCTTAGGTTTATTTGAAATGACCGAATTTAAAAACGAATTACATACTAGATCTACTACGGATTTGTCTTTAACTCGGACTTACGACAAGGAAGCACGCAAGTATGAAACAATTTGTTTGATTAAAAAATGTTTTTTTGAGTAGTATCTACCAGTGGATAGTATGTCTGAACAAAGTTGTGGTCTATTATAACTTCAAGTTCAGTATTAATAGTATTAAAACCATTTGTTTAATGTCTATATGTTTATATATTAATGAGGACATATCAATTTTCTGCCTATTAATAAGTAATTGTTATACTATTAGCATATAATATATATTGAACTGTTCAAATATTTTAGTTTTCCAGAATCAGCTGCAAAATATATTCAACGTTTAGATGAAAGATTTATAAGGAGAGCTAGGACATTATCATTTCCAATACTACCGGAAACTTGAAAACAATTGGCTGACCAATTTATATCGGGTGACATAAATCGGAATAGTTTGAATGAAGAGCTCATTTATAAAGGTAAATTCATATGCCTTATATCGTAGTACCTATATTATGCAAAGCAGATGATTTATCATTATTCTTGTTTTTTTAACATTGGGTTAATGAATGTATACCAAGTAATATATAATATTTTCTGTTACTGTTTTACTATGTAGACTACCATTATGGGCGATTATTTCATTGTTTTTATCACTATCATAATAATTACTTTACAAAAAAATATAAAATAAACATTATATAATAAAAAAAAGTAATTTTTGATTTAATACAACACTGTATATTAGCCTCATAAATAATAAACTATTATATCAATATTAAATTTAATCCTAAATATATCATTGACTTAGAACCAGGTGGGGGAAACGTATTATGTATTTAGGGGCGAATGAGTCTAATTTCAAATTTGTAACTTATAGTACTTGTACATTTCTTTCATATTAAACTATTTAATGATATATTACAGATAAGTTAATGATAAGTTAATTTTAAAATTACCTTTTTAATTTTTTTTTACTTATCTACCTAAATTTGGTTAATACTCATTAAAAATATTTTAACCCAATCACATAGTATTTGCAATAATAGAATCGACTATATTATAATATTATATGGTAGTCATTGGTTAACGCATGATTATATAGCTAATTCAAAAAAAAAAAAATGTAAATTTAACGATATAAAAATATTTAAATACATTTTAAAAGTATTTTATAAGTGGTCCTATATTTTATTATTATGGAATAATCATGATATATTTTAAAATACAATGGAAATACATGTTTACGTAAAAATAAAAAAATAAAAATGGCTTTTTAAAGTTATCAATTTATAATATTTATTTTACATATTGAAATATTCTAATTGTATATAGGTGCCTATGAATTGGTTTTAAAACAGTAAACATATTTATTTTTTCAATGTACCTATATTATAGTAATAATTAATTTAAATATATTGATAATAATTATTATTATAGTATGTAGTATAAATAGTATCAAATACGAATCAATTACGAATATACAAGTTAATTTATTATTATTATTATTATTCGAATACGCGTACGGCACGGCGAGTATGTTTTGCCTGCCGTCACCGGACTGGTTTTATATTATTAATTATTTTATATTTATATTATAAATACATTTTATTTAAATTAATAATTAATTTAAAATTGTTTAAATAATATGTAGGTATTGTAAGAATTACGTAGGTAAGTATTTTAGTAGTAATAGAATGTAAACAATTAAATATAACATCGCGAGCGCGCGCCGTGCCGCGTAGTTACAATCCGGTTTTACTGTGTTCTACGTGTTTATGTATGGCAGGAATGGGAAACTAAAAATAACTAGAAGGCCAAATTTTGAAACTTAAAACGATTGCGGGCCAGATATCTTCTTTATATATATAAAAATGGAGCCAAAAATGTATAACAATTCATCAATTGAAAACGGCTGAACGGCGGACAGATTTGGCTCAAATTTTTTTAATTGTTCGTAATTGCCAGGAGAAGGTTTTTATGAAAAAAATTTTGAAAAAACCCTGTTTTTTTAATTTTTTTGATAATTGATTTTTTGAGTTCCAGAATGTTTTTTCGAATTGAAAAAGCACAGCAAGCTTTAGCTTATAAAATTGTCCATATGACATAATTAATCAATAAAATGGGGCCCCCTGCCAACACCAAAAAAATGGAGAAATATGTCGTGTATTGAATATTAGGTATTAATATTATGTTTCACTATATAAAGTAAAGTTTAAATTTTGTAAAGTGATAATTTTCGTATCGTTTTTATTCCGTTCGATTTTATTTATAGCCGTAAATACCCTCTCCTTACATAGAACGCAATAGTCGATAGTAGAGATAAAATTTAGGTTTTATGTATATGAAGTATGATTATTCGATTATTACGACTTAATTTGCCATTTTCCGTTGTTCGCGTTACCAGGAAAACTGCGTGAGTACAATTTTATTTTATTTTACTAATTAGCAATAATTTATTTAATACCTGCATTTCTTATAACATGAATGTTTAATTAATCTAATCATTATTAGAAAAAGTAAATGCCAATATTGTTTAAATTTTTTGTTGTCATAGTAAAAAAACAAATTAAAAATTATCCATCGATGTATAATATTGCTGACATAAACATAAAAAATTAAAAAATAATATTATTATAATTAAAATTTTAACGTGGGTTTACTACATGGGCTTAACAACCTTATTACGCTCCCATAATTCCAACAGCAGTGGTGGTCGAATGGGTTAAGGTGTCATTTAAAGAATGGTGAAACGTCGTGGTTCGAATCCGCCCAATGTATCAAAACTTTTTTGCAGTTTGTTTTAAGAGTATTTTCTTTCAATGGGATTAATCAAAAACGATTTTGTTATTTTTTGGAGAGAATTTTTTGTTTGACTAATGCCTCCTATTAGAAGATCAAACATTGGACGACGTACACGTAATGTAATCATTTGTGAGAATATCCGTTATAATCAAACGCAAGAGGAACGTTCAGAAGCAAATGAATTGAGACGTGCTTATATTACTCAGGTTCGCGCTGCACAAACACCACCTTAAATTCGACAACATGATAATAGAAAAAAAAAAGTTCGAATGTAGCCTTCAATCGTGCTTCTTTCGAATACGATTCCGCACTCACCTATAAAGATCTTTGCTGTGTTGATATCGGTTCATTATCTATCGTATGACAGCATTGAAATGCATTGAAGTTTCCATTGGAAACCCCTGGCTTATGCTACGCTGGTGGCAAGGTGAAATTGCCCGTTTTGGCTCAACCACCAGAATCTTTGTTTTCGTTTCTCAATGAAAATACAATCTAATCTAAACACTTCCTGGCGAATACACAAAAATATAACGTATGTTTTCAAATTACGTCATTTGGAACCGAAGTTGTTCATCAATCAGGCTACAATTCTAGTTATAAGGTAATGGCGTCTCATTATAATTTTAATAATAACAATAACTTTGTTATTATCAATATTTTACAAATGACCTTCTAAATATTGAGATTCAAGGGCAAATTCACCATCGAGCGGGCGCTTTATTACTACCACCAAACGAAGATCATAAGTTCCTTCAGATCTATTTCGTTGGTAATTCGCCAATTGAACTAGATCAGCGTTGTGCAATTTTTACTGCGACTACACGTAAAATGATCGGTCAATTGCAAAATCTTCTGCATGAGCATAATGAATTGGTCAGATTGTTCAAAACCGCATTGGAAACAATGCATTCTGACGACCACAAAATTATTATCAGAGCAAACAAAAGACCCTCTGGAAGCCATGCATGACAATTCAATGCTCCCACTATCAATGAAGTCACAGTGGTGATTATTAGCGAGAATGTGGCCTCACGCGATATTGTTCTCAAGCGTCGGGATGGTTTACAATTGCTGCGCGTGTACGACACTCATCGGTCATATGATGCATTTAAATACCCTTTGATGTTCTGTCGTGGAGAGGATGGCTATCACTTAAATATAAAAAGAGTCAATCCAATGACAGGTTTGTTTACAGGTCATCATTTCATTTTCATACTATAACTAAGTTCAATTTCATATTTCAGGAGAAGAAACGAATAAAAATGTCAGCTCAATGAATTTTTAAGCATATCGATTGATTATTCGGCAAGACGTTGACAATCATCTATTGATATATCGCTGGTTATTTCAACAGTACTGCATGGACATGTACGTCAAGATCGAAACGGAGAGTCTCAATTTCATTCGCTTCAATCAGTCGAAGTTACGATCAAATTAGTACATCCACTTCCGTGATGCCATCGCTATCGAAGGAGACGCGGCCAACCTTCTTCGTTTGACCCTTCTACCAGCTACTCATGTTGGAAGCCCGCGCCACATGCATGAATATGCTCAAGATACGATGGCGTACGTGCGGAATTACGGACGCCCTGATTTATTCATCACGTTTACTTGCAATCCGAAATGGTCCGAAATTACAAATCAGTTGCTGACAGGACAAACATCCAGTGATCGACATGACATCACTGCAAGAGTGTTCAAACAAAAAATCATAGTACTTATGGATTACATCGTTAAGCAGAAGGTCTTTGGCGCACTCCGTTGTTGGATGTACTCGGTTGAATGGCAGAAGCGTGATTTACCACATGCACACATTCTGCTTTGGATGTTCGACAAGATCCGACAAGATCATATTAATTTAATCATTTCTGACGAAATACCAGATCCAGAAACTGATCCTGAGGTGCATTCCGTTGCGATAACGAGCATGCTAAATGACCCTTGCGGAACTCACAATCCAGGGTCACCGTGCATGGAAAACGGAAACTGCACAAAGCGTTTTCCCCGTCCGTTGGTGGCTGACACAATCAGTGGAATCGACGGATATCCATTGTATCAGCGTTGTTTTCCAGATGACAATGGCAGATCAATCATGATGAAAGTGAAAGAAAATCATGTCGTCGTCGATAATCGCTGGATCCTTCCATATTGTCCACTTTTGTCGAAAACGTTCTCAACTGCAGTGTTGAGTATTGCAACTCTATCAAATCTATCAAATACGTTTGCAAATATGTGAACAAAGAGAGTGACATGGCTGTGTTTGGCATTGCTGATCCAAATGCAAACAATGAGGTGATGAAATTTCAACTTAGACGTTACGTGAGTTGTAATGAGGCAATTTGGCGGCTATTTTGATTTCCGATTCATGAACGTCACCCGACTGTCGTACATTTGGCAGTTCACTTGGAGAACGGCCAGCGTGTCTACTTTACGGAGGAAAATGCAGAGCAAAGAGCAGAAAGACCTCCAGCGACAACATTGACAAATTTTTTTTCGCCCTGTGAAAGCGATCCTTTCGCGAGGACTTTACTATATTTGGAAATACCACGTTATTATACATGGAATGCTGCATCGAAGAAATTTAAACACAGGAAGAAAGGTGATGCTGTTGCTGGCTTCGCTGATGTCTATTTGACTGATGCCCTCGGACGAATATACACAGTACATCCACGCCAAAACGAATGCTTATATCTTCGCTTACTTTTGGTGAACATTAGGGGCCCGACATCCTTCAATTCCCTGCGTACTGTGGATGGTGTGCTGTGCGTCACTATTTGGGAGGCTTACCAACGACTGAATTTGCTCGAAAATGATACACATTGGGACTCAACACTCGCCGATGCAACTGTTTCTGCGCCAGCGAATCAAATTCGTACATTGTTTGCGATCATCATAGCCACATGTCATCCATCGAATCCGACTGCATTGTGGGAGAATTAGAAGGACGAGATAGCTGACGACATTTTGCACAGAGTTCACATGACAACTTCGAATTTTGATCTTGAAATTAACGAAGAGTTGCGTGACGAAGCATTAGTTCTGATCGAAGACATGTACGTGATCATGTGAGGCAGTTTGTTGTCAACATTGGGAATGCCAGCGCCAAATCGTTCGACGCACGATGCATTCAATCGTGAATTGCAGCGGTAAAGACTATGATCGAGATGAGCTGGCTGAAAGGGTCCGAACAAATATGCCGCTGTTGAATGCCGAGCAGAAGAATGTATACGATTCGCTGATGAAGGTTTTTGATGATGGAACGGGTGGCATTTACTTTCTCGATGCTCCTGGTGGGACAGGCAAAACGTTCGTCATTTCGTTGATTCTGGCAACAATTCGATCAAGATCTCAAATTGCGTTGGCTGTTGTATCCTCTGGCATTGCGGCCACATTGTTGGAAGGTGGTCGAACTGCACATTTCGCTTTGAAGCTGCCAATGAATCATCTTACGGTTGACAAGCCTACGTGCACAACGACCAAGAATTCAGCGACAGCGAAATTTTCACTTCCTGTCATCCCGAAATCTACTGCTGCCGATAAACTTAATGCATGCCTGAAATCGTCGTTTTTGTGGCGACATGTCAAGAAGTTGAAATTGAACATGCGAGTTGCATTGCAGAACGACCCATCAGCTGCTGAATTCCCGAGACAACTGCTGGCGCTTGGAAATGGTCAAATTCCGGTTGATGTTTCGACTGGATTAATATCGTTCCCGGAAAATTTTTGTGAGTTTACATCGTCGAAAGAGGAACTCATCACAAAAGTGTTCCCAAGCATTGAAGACAATTATAAAAATCTTGATTGGATAAATGAATGGGCAATACTAGCAGCGAAGAATAAGGACGTCGATAGCTTGAATTGTATTATTCAAAGTAAAATCGTTGGAGAAATGCGTTCGCACAAATCTGTTGACAGCGTGACCGACGAAAATGAAGCAAACAACTATCCGACGGAATTTTTGAACTCGCTTGATGTGCCAGGAACTCCGCCGCATAATTTACATCTAAATATGGGATCGATCATTATTATGTTGCGGAATCTAAATCATTCTAAATTGTGCAATGGTACGCGATTGTCCGTCAAGAAACTGATGAACAATGTAATACAAGAAACGATCATCAAGGGCAAATTCAAAGGAGAGGAAGTTCTTATCCCACGAATTCCGATCATTCCAACAGATCTTCCATTTCAATTTAAGCGGATTCAGTTTCCCGTTCGATTGGCTTTTGCGATGACAATCAATAAATCGCAAGGCCAATCGTTGGAAGTCTGTGGGATAAATTTAGAATTTTCATATTTTTCGCACGGTCAGCTGTACGCTGCCAGTTCGCGTGTTGGTAAACCGTATTCGTTGTTTGTTTTTGGGCCAGAAAACAAAACGAAAAATATTGTTTATCATATTGCACTCAACTGATTTCTGTTTCAATTTAAATAAATCAATAAATAAATTCTTGAACTATATGTTTTATTATCACTCTAAAGTTTATCTGAAGGCGTTAAGTTCGCCGGGTCCACTTAATATTTATAAAAACTTTTTGGCAAAACAACGTTTGCCCGGCCAGCTAGTAAAGTTGTAATTTTTATTATTATATCAAACAAATTCAGTAATATATATTTTATGTTTATGATGTGAACTAATATCTAAGTTTAATATATGTTTCATTATTGAAAATTTTTCCAGATACAATTAACCACTTTTACTTTATTTTAAGTAAATTGTAGTAAAATTTTCGATGATAAACTTGTCGAAAGGCAGTCTGGGCCGGATAAAAAGGGTCGGCGGGCCGGATGTGGCCGTGGGCCGCTAGTTGCCCATCCCTGATGTATGGTAATTCAATAAGTCTGCGTTTGATGAAAGAATAAAACGCACTCTTTAAAAATTATTTACGTGACCGCGGCGGGCTGCGATGGAGGCGTGGCCATGAACCAACGCCGCCGCAATGATATGAAAAACGATGCCATCTAACGACCGTTGGGTATCACGTCCTCTGAACAAAATATTTATAACTCTTGTCGTTATTATCCTCAAAAAACACAACTGTTATACTTATTTCAGGACCTACGTCTTAGCGAGTGATCCGGTCTCTCGAAACGCTAAAATAATACTCGAGAAACCTTCAGCTATGGCAGGGTTAACACCAAGTTAAAACTAAAGCCGAAGGATCAGTCTCTCACGATTAGCTCAGGGTAGTTTTAACTTGAATACGCCAAAGGTCAATAATGACTGACAGATATCAATGTAAATATTAAAACTTCTCGCTCCAATATGTTTCTTGCAGGTATCTCCCGCAAGCCGGACTAACTATTATAATCAACATTTTTGGTTTTTATAATCAGATTAAATTATAAAAGTGGGAAATAAACAATTTTGAGTTTAGCCGGGGTGCGAGTCGCGTGATAGATTTAGACTGTGTTTGGGGACCACGCTGAACAACATGCATGTCCAGAATTAGGCCACACCATAGGTAAATTTAAGAAGAATAATGGATCGGATGATAAATTTTACACTGTAGTTTTCAAGGTAAAAAATAAAGAAATAATATTTTCATAAACAATTTATATACATAAAGGGGGAATCTTATAATTAGATTAGTAAAAGGACGGGTGAACAATCTTAAATCTAATACAATAATATTATAATATATCATTTAATGGTTGACTCACGCCACTTGTTGAATGGACAATCCGATGAAAATGAAGGGTGAAGGACAATATTGTGACTGGCAATGAGGTATGCGACGGATGTTGTGTGAAGATATGGAACTTGCGACGGGCCACAGTGGCGACTGGCGAAACGGTACAAAATAAATCGTATACCTAGTTATGAAGTGGTATAATATATATTGTACAATAGGTAGGTATATGTTAACGCACAACACTAGCGACCACTGTATACCTATATATTACGTGGCATGAACGGCCTTTTTTCACGCACGAACGGCGGATCGATATTAATTATATTTATAATAAAAAATTTGTAATAAAATTACGTATAAGTACGACAGAGGTACAAAGAAGGAAACGCGTAGTTTCACGTAGACGGAACGACAACGGACCGCGTGGACACGACGACGCGTACGCACACACAAGTAAAAACAAAGTCGTATCGGCTATATCGCAATTAACGAGCATTATTTTTAATTATTATTATGAGAACGGACGGTGGACGGCACGATAAAAGCGCAGATGGAGTAGATGGTACGGGGGGTGACGATTAGGTGGTCACAGAACGATTACACGTCTGGCACTATCACACATTTTGATAATGCCTTTATCAAAACCCTCCACTGGCGTGAACATATAGATAACAAAAATTCTTATCATAATAATTGGACTTTTTGATAACTGATAACATAACCGGATAACCACAAAGTTGAGAATTGTTCAACTTTGTGGTATCCAAGTTTATATATCGGTATACACGGTTAACCATAATGGTATACCACAAGTTACCGAGTGGTTCAACCAATCAGAGAGCTATATTGTATGAACGGCAGATACACGGAGAGCGTGGAATATCGCCTTAATGTATAGAAAACTAACATAATTAGTGGCGTAGCTACAAGTCGAAGTGTCCTGATGCCAAATCAAATTTTTGCGCCCCCTAAAATAAGAAAATAAGGTCATTTGTATATATTTTCCTGAAAATTGAGAAATTGGCTGTAAAACTACAAATAAGCAAAACAAAAAAAACTACGTATCTAGGATAAAAGGAAACTGGAAGAGAATAAAAGTTTAGCGCCCCTGGAAGATCAGTACCCAGGGGCAGTTGCCCCTGCGGCCCTGCTGTCCCTGCCTCTGCGGTAGCTATGCCACTGAACACAATCTTCTTTCTTACATATAAGTCCAAAACTGTATAATATGCTTCCATTAGACATTAAACATGGTATCTATTTCTTTTAAGGTTTTCAAAAAAAAATTTCAAATTAGATATTGAAGAATAGAAAACAGATATTTAACAAAATAATTTAGCTATATAAAAATGTTGTATTTAAAATTAAAATAAATTAAACGTAATAATAATAATAATAATATCGAGTCGGTCTGTTTCTAAGGAGTTTACTATAGACAATATATACATAAATATATGTAATATATATCTATATATAATCAATTTTTGAACAGAAAATTGCATTCACTGTGACAAAATTGTGAGACTCTAGTTGGTCCGATTTAAATTTTGTAAAAAGCTAAAGATTGTTTAACATATTTTCTAGGTTTTAATCGAAGTGTTTTCGAAATAGGAATTTCCGCCTTAGATATACATAAGTATAAAATATTTAAAATACGGACATTTTGTTTAATCAAATTGAAGTCGAAAATTCATATTTTGCAAAACGAATCGATTTAAACCTAGAAAAACCTGGGAAAGACGTCAAACAATCTTATGCTTTTTTACAGAATTAAAATCGGACCTACCAAAGTCTCATCATTTTGTCACAGCGAAAAATCTAAAAACGACATTTTTTTTTTACCGATTTGAACCACCTTAAATCAGTATCATTACATAAATAATAGTAGATTATTATAGTGTATTTATGTTGTATAAATATTTATCAGTTATAGAGTTATCAAGGTGGATGGTATTAAAGGGTATGGAAAACTGAATAGGTTAATAAAACAATATTTTGTTACTTTTAATGAAAATTATTATTATTATAAGTTACTACTGAGTAATAGAGAAGGTCAGTGGAATGCAGAAATGATAACGAAAACAATAAATATTCTACGTATAAATGGTGCGCTCTATTAACATCACATGAGTTTAATGCCGTCCAATATACACATTTCGAAAATTGGGTGTAAATTTATTTAATGGAATTTTAATTATCCCCAGTTGGTAAAAATTAAAAGAGGCAAGTGTAGCTGTATTTTAAAATAATATTCCTATTCCTGCTACAATTAGTAATTATTTTATGGCAACATTTCCCTAGGTGGAAGGAATTACCCGTACCAAGTATACATTTTACAATAAAAATAAATGACGCTGCAACCATGATTTTCTCAAGGAGTGAGGTTCGAGAAATTATCCAGGAAACTTTTTTTGTATCCCATCATTTATAGAAATAGGCGTATAAAAAACATTTTATAGTACAAAATCGAATCTTTATCATAGTTTCGATATGAATATAAATATCATATATATTTTCGATGAAATATATACATTATTATAACTATTACATGTCACAAAATAGGAGAGCTCAAACCTAAATTTTACTCCCGTAGTTGCGTCACTGATATGAATACCTACTGGTATATTATAATCTATTATAAGTTTGACCGGTAAATACTATTAATAAAATTCCTGTACATTTCAGACTTTTATTAGTTGATTTTGGTAATTCTAAAATATGTCTTGGGCAAATAGTCTAAACAGACATTTAGTCAAATACCTACCTAAAAGTATCTATAATCTATATACGTACCTAACCTAACCTTATATAATTATAATAAAAATAGAAAATTTAATTTAAAAATTTTTTCTTTGTATTTCTAAGTATAAAATTTAATATTTATGAGAAAATACACAAATAGTTTAAAAGCGTACTTATTAAACTTATTAAACAAACAGAAAATTTGAAATTTATATCATATAAAATCATAAACATACCTACATTTTTTTCAATTTACCTACATACTTCATAATTTGGGTTCAGATTTTAATAATCTGAAAAATATTATAAACCAACTTTAAGACATTAACGCCCCAAAAAGCCTATAAAAAATAATCTATAGTATGCACTTAAAGTAATTTCATCTTTTTGTATTTTTGATGAATGTAAAATTAAAATATTTAAATCAAATACTAGTATACCCCCAAAAAAAAAAAAAAAAAAAAAAATAATGTTTTGAAAAATTATATAAAATTAAATAAATTGATAAAATTATGGAAAAAAATATTATTTTTATAATAAATAAAATATTATTTTTTTATCTTTTTATATTTATCAAATAAAGGTCAAACATGAACTCAATTTTGAAAAATTCTAAAAATATGGTATAAAAAAATAACTAAAAGAAAAAATCGTTATTAAAACATGGTAGGTATATATCTAAGATATAACATTTATAACTTTGAAAGCATCGTGTAAAACATTCCAAAGAAAAACATTAAAATTAAATGAAAGACCGTGAGCCCTATATTAATTAATTATATATATATACAATATACATGATACTTGAATATACAATGCATGATGATTAATAATAAGTTATTAATTAACTAAATTATTTAATAGGAATCATTTTGATATAGTACTATTTTAATCTCTCTTTTACCAATTTTTAAATCCTAAGATAATGTATTTATAAATCAATAGGGTATGGCGATAAAAGTCTGAATATTATTATAAGAATTGTCTAAAAGTTACAATGTTAAAATCGAAGTATACGTATAATTAAAATTTATTTTAGATTGATTTAAAATATAATTCGAGCATTTTCAAACAGGAGAATAGGTAAATATTATGATATAGGAATACGTATAGAATATATAAATATATATGTAATATAATGTATATATGTATACAATCAATGATCATAACTCCAAAATTGATTTTTCTCTACATAATATATTAGATAAAAATCTAGAAACTATTGAAATATCAGATTTTATGTTTTAATATTTACTAATATTCGTATAGTTTTTAGCGGTATTCGTATTTTTTTAACGTAATATATCGTTATATTATATATTATATATACAAGTAACCAGGATCGGTGGGAAAAGGAGTAAAAGAAGGGACTCCTCACTCAGGAAATAAATTGAACAAAATAAGTTCAGTCGGCATAAAAAAAAGTTTATACCTTTTTTTTCATTTATTTACGGTTTTGAACGAAATATTTCGACGGTTCATAGATGATTTTTTTTACTCTATTAACTTTTTTGGAAAAATAAGTCGGTGAAATTACTCTGACAACCCCCAAAAATATTTTTAGCACCGGCCCTACAAGTATCTATATATAATAATACTTACGAGTTACAATAATTAAGATAAAGTATTAAGTCTATACTGTACATCAATTATAGTAATATATACTTTTAATATGGAATTTTATATTTAAATTAGTTGGCTGTTCAATTTGTTCAAAATAGGTCGAAAAAGAGATTTAAATGAACGTGATTTGTATGCAACATTAAACGATCACAAGTCATCAACATTGGGAAATGAATTAGAAAAGTAAATAGTAAATAAACATTTTTATATTTCATATAAATAACTTGTCTGAATTTATTTAATTTAAGGAAATGGAGAATCGAGATGGATAATGCTGAACGGACGAATCGAGAACCAAGTTTATTAAGAGTTTTGATTCAAATGATTTGGGCGAAATACATGTTCAATGGATTAATACTTTTCATCAATGAAATTATATTTCAGTGAGAATTTGATATTTTTTTTTTACGTATAGCTATTGATAATAATTTGAACTTTTAAGTACCTACCAACTTTATAAGATAGTAGATAAATTATTTTATATTTCCATATACTGTGGATTTCATATTAAGTAGGTAGTCAACATTTAAAATTATTGTTTATATTTTGCGAAAATATTGCAGAAAATTTATTTTTTATTGTTTTATATTATTCAGAAACATGTTCGAATTTAATAGATGTTGAATAAATATATTCAAATTTTATAGGATCCATGTAATTATGTCCTCGTAATCTATACACCTCGTTTATTCGTTTATAGTATTTTTTATTTTCAATATATAATTAACATTTAAATACTTTTCGATATCCAATATTCTTGACTATTTCGATATTTTAAATCTATTGACTTTTCGTCATATCAATGTTTTGGCTATCGGTGATTCGTGAAAAACTGTTACGATCGATAACATTCTAAAATCTAGCAACTAAAGAATTTAGAGTAATTTAAATAACAGATTCACATTTCACGGTATGTAACATTAAATATTGAAACAAAATATGAATATTATATAATTCATTATAAATCTATAGGTTCATAAAATTTGAAAGTTCATTGAAAAAATTTAAATTATAGAATAGGCACAGTAGAAATTAAATTTAGTTGTTACATTCATGTTTCAGTATGGCAGCAAATTACATATAAACTAATCTAGTTTCTTATTAGGTAAACATCTATCTAGGTAACCAAAGACCAGTTTTTTAAAATAATCAAGACTTCAACTATATTTTTATTTTTATTTAATATAACATATTAAAGGATTAACTGATAATAAAATATCATCAAATGACAAGACATATACAGGACAAATAAAAATATATAAAATCGATTTTAATGGATTATTTATGAATAATATATCTATAATGAAATTCGTCAAATAGTTATAATGTGATTTTATGCAGATAATTCATAAAATTATTATGAATATTGTTATTACTTTTTGATTTTTGGTATTGTTATATAATCTTTGATTGGTTTACTGAATATTTCTACATCTAGACATATTTTATCCGATATTTTTTATATAAATTTACAATGTGAAGTTTTCCTCTATAGGTGTATACTTTTATTTATACATTTTCTATAATATGTTCAATTACAAAATGTATAAATGTATATTTGTTTAGTCTAGCTCAACCTTTATTCATTGGAGAACTATTAATGTACTTCAACCCGGATGGTTATCATATAAGCTTAAATTACGCATATATCTGCGCTTTTGGTTTATTATTTAGCATATTAGCGTCAATATGTTTGTATCAATATGCAATGATAGGATGTATACATTGTGGGATGCAGTTACGAGTGGCTTGCACTTCAGCAATATACAGAAAGGTATATCTAATGATAATTTTTTTTTAAATAATTAATACTAAATAGTATACAAATAATGGAAAAGTACAACATATAATATTTTAAATTTAATATTTTGAGTTAAAAAATGAAATCATATACTTTAAATTATTAAAAATATGATGAGTGATCAAATTTAAAAGAGAGTTTGAAAGTAAATCTTATGAATTCTACATATTTTCTGCGTTATTCCAATTCTACTATTAAAAAAATAATATGTTTATTTTACGCTTTTCTGTATGTTTATTATTTTATCTATAACTGATTAACAATTTAACCCTTTTACTGTTATAGACGTAATTGTAAGTCCTAACCTATAAAATCGTTATAAAGCATAGTTTAAAATATTTTTATATATATACACATGTATAAAATAAAAGTTAAGAAAGTCCATTCTAAAAGCGTACTAAAATTCCGGTTTCTATATATATATAATTATTGATGAATAAAAACAGAAAACTGTAATAAATTCTATACAACATTTTAAAACAGTTTGGTTTATTTAATGTTTATATTGAAAATTATAATAAAATATAACCTTATCAAATATTTTAAAGATTATTACAAAAAAAGGTCCATAACTATTGTAACACTATCTTTTTAATAAACCTGAAAATCATAAGGCTCTTTAAGAAAAACCTAAAAAAATTGCTAATGGAATACCTCTTTGTAAAAACTAAATTTTTCAAAAAAAACAACGACATGTTTAATTAGAAGTGATATCACATAAATGAAAAACAAAAAAATATTTGTTTACATAATGTAGGCGTTACGTTTAAGTCATACAGTTCTTGGTGAAGTATCGATTGGTAATATGATTAATTTGATATCGAATGATTTAAATCGGTTTGAAATAGCAGCCTCTACAAACCACTATTTATGGATTGGTCCCTTGCAAACAATCGTTGTCACATATATTGTGTGGCAAGAAATAGGCGTATCGTCATTAATTGGAGTCATTACATTATTACTTTTCATTCCATTACAAGGTTTGTACTCAAAAAAAAAAAACAATTCAAAAACAGTTAATATAATTGTACATACTATGTGAAAAATTTATTTTTAGGATGGTTTGGGAAACAATTATCGAAATTACGATCGAAGGCAGCCATTAAGACAGACGAAAGAGTACATTTAATGAATGAAATTATTTCGGGTATACAAATGATAAAAATGTATTCATGGGAAAAACCGTTTGCAAAAATTATAGAAGCCGCTAGAATGTATGTGTATAATGCAATTAAAATAAATGTGAGTTCATGAAAACCATGATTGCAGAAAGGAAATTCAACAAATTAGAGGATCTTCATACATCAGAACTATATTGGCATCGTTTAAAAATATTCAAACTAGATTTCAACTGTTTACCTGTCTATTGACATACGTGTTACTAGGAAATTATATTACTATAAAAAAAGTAAGTTAAGTTAATCACTTTAATAGTATAAACCCTATTTACTATAATTTATTTATATAATATATATAATAATATACAATATATATATATTGAATACGGGACAAGCCCAAAAATATTTAACATTAATGTTAATACTATTTACAATTTTTATTGTTTACAAATATGCAGCTTAGAAACCTTGCTTTACTTTAACTTACTAATACAATTTTCACATATTAATAAAATAATATAATAAAAATAAATATATAAATAAATAAATAATAAAAATATAAAGGTTATAATAGCAACGTGCCTATGATTGGACCGAGTATCGAGAGAGTGAAAATGACGGATAGAAATATATTCAAGCAGAGGGCAAGGAATTTTATTTAGGTGATGGATGGGTCCCATTAGACCATACCATATTCAAGAATATGATGAACAAGAACACAGCATATTTCTCAAGAAGGGCGTTGGATTAATATTTATTGGGCCAAAGTGTATGCACAAGAGTAAATCCTAAATCACGAATCAATTCACCTGCAGATGCCATCAGCAAATTATTTATATGGTATGTGAAAAATTGACTTCGTGAGTAGGACACGGAACAGTATTTGGACATATTTAAAAAGAGTGCAAGGGATTCATCCCATTTGACCAAAAAATCGTCTTGGAGCATAATTCAATTGCAATGGAATTAATACGTTGGAAAATCTTTGTTTCAATAAAAGACGTGAGTAGTTTTAAACGCTAAAGGGTTGACAGCGTAAAATTAATTAAGATAGCAAATAGTCTCGACGATAAACCAGCTCTTCGAGGGACAATAGACGAAGGGGAAAAATAATAGAATCGAACTTCGTCAACCGTGATCCATTGCTTCCTATTGGTGAGATATGATATGAACGTATCCAAGAGAGTAGTGGATCACAGAGGCAGATAATGCTAACAGGACGGTAGTTAACGACACAAGTTGGGTCATCACTCATCAGTCCTTGAAATCGGAGTAACAGACAAATTTTAGGGATTTTTGGAAAGTAAGCAAAGGAACATGGATATTAAATCTCTCAATTTCAATAGAAAATCATCTGGAATATTATTAGGGTCAATTGATTACGGTTTTAGTCTATTTAAAATTATGTTCGAGAGAACTTTATACGATGTATTAAGTAGGGATATACCCCTATAGTTTTTGCAGTCCATTACATGTCCTTTTTTATATATTAGGCACAGTATTGAAACATTTCATGATTTTGGTATTGTTTCTTCTCTTCATATTTTATTTATTAGTCGTTTTAAGTTCATCATTGGAGTATATCCTCCTGTCTTTAAGAATTCCGATATTATTGAGTCTTCTCCAGGTGCCTTTTCTCCCTTTAGCATTTCGACTGCCATTTTAATCTCTTCCAATGAGGGTTCTTTTAAGTTTTGCTCTACTGTGATAAAATTATTACCACTTGTTTCTGTTTGGGTTGACATATTCAACATTTTTTCAAAAACCTTTTTGAATTCTTTTGTTACTTCTTCTTTATCGGTAATTAAAGTTCCCTCGTCATCTTTCATTATTGTTGATTTTGGTTTAAATCTATTTTTCACCTCGTTTGTCTTTTCAAAGAATAGTTTTGTATTATTTTTATAGCTATTTTCGATGGTTTCTATTCTAGCTTTCTTCCACATTCTTTTGTTTTTTTCTGATTATTTGTTTCGTTTTTCTTTGTTTTAAGACTAATTCTCGTTTATTGGCTTCAATTGGATCTCTTAGCATTATTGTTCTCGCATTGTCCCTTTTCATCATGGCAGTCCTGTATTCTTCATTAAACCACTTATTTATAGATCATTTTCCTTGAAATCCCAGAACTTCCTCTGCTATTTGCTTGACTGACTTCTCTATCTTTTCCCACATCTCATCTATACTGCTCTCCTCTTACACTGATCGCAATATATCATTTAACCTATTTTTGTATTGTTCTGTTGTCTGATAATTCTTTAGTAGTTCAATGTTTACCTTTTGGGCAGATGCTTTTCGCTCTTTCCATCTTATTGATAGTCTGAATGTGACTTTAGTTTTCACAATGAAATGATCTGAAATTCCGCTACTACTTCTCATGCTACGTACATCCAATATACATCTTTTAATTCTACCATCTACTACCACGTGATCTATCTGGTTTCTCATTCGCCCATCTGGCGATACCCACGTTTGTTTGTGTATGTTTTTATGAGTGAAGATAGTACTAATTATTACTATATTTTGTGCCATGGCAAAATTTATTAGTCTTGTACCATTGTCATTTGAGTTTGTATGTAGGTTATTTTTTCCTATTGTCGGACTGAAGAAAGGTTCTTGACCTATCTTAGTATTAAAATCTCCGAGTAATATTTTTACCTTGCTATTTGGTAATCGTTCACATACTGTTTCCAGTCTTTCATAGAATTCATTCTTAATGGCCTCATTCTTATCTTCAGTAGGTGCATAGCCGTTGATTATAACTAAGTTCTACCATTTTACTTTAAACATACATATATCTGAAAATATATTGAAAATAAAAAATTTAACTTATAATTCAACATAATCTCATTTTTATATTTTGGTATGTTTAGAATGATACTGTCCCAAGAGTTGTGATGATATTATTCACCGGTCAAAACCTGCATTGACAAAATGTTTATTTAAAGTTTCTAGTCATATTTTTATTAATTTAAAATGTTTAAACTTCCTTTAATATTCAAATATGTATTTAACAAAATTTTTGTAAGTAATAAAAAAAATGGGTTATTTTTAAGGTCATTATTTTGGTTAAAGACATTTTTAGGGCATTTTTAACTATTTTTTGGTCGTTTTTAGAACATTTAAATCCGGGCCCTAATAATGAGAAAAATAAAGAGATAGAACCATAGAATATGGATAAAGATAATAGTTTAGAAAAAAATTATAGAGGCAAGAGAACAGTAAATAAAAGAGTAGGTAGACACCAAATTTAAAATAAATCAATATAGAAAAAAAAAACTAAAAAAATGAATTACAAAGAATAAAAGATATTAATTTACACTTTTGTTATTTAAATATTGTAAAAAAAAAATTTTCAGAGAGATTTAATAAAAAAAAAATTTTCAGAGAGATTTAATATATAATATTATGTTATCACTGTCTTGTATTATGTGATATGAGATAGTATGGGACATAGCGATAACAACCTCGTGACTAACCAGTCATTACAATACATATTCATATTTATAATTCAAGTCATATTGCAACAATAAAAGTTTCTATATAATATATTAACTGTGTTTTATTTTATTCAATAATGTATTAATAAACATATTACAATAGTTGTGAAATTAGGAGAGTGAATATTTTCCTCGGAATTTTTACTATGGACATTTTTACTTTGGGAATTATTGGTTTTTAATATTTTTTCCGTCTGGACATGTTTTCCTATATTTATAAAGAAGACTATAAGTATCTTTAGACTATGCGATATCTGTAAGTTTCTAATCTCCATAAAATACGGAAGTATTTATTTTAACTCATCCTAAACACATGAGTTTAAATAATATGATTTACCGTTGATAAGTGAGCTTCATGTTTTTCAACGGAATTACTTGGTGGTAAGTAGATGACACACAGAATATATTTCTAGAAATAAAAAATAAAAAATACGAATAGTTGTTCGACAGGAAATAGGGCAGGACGCGATATCTTTAAGTACACCAATAAGAACGCTTCCGCTACAAACGCATGCTCTAGACAATAGAGACCTATCATAACCAAATATAATATAATTCTTGATCCCAAGCTAATTGTTGTTAAAGTTAAGGGTAAGCCAAGTTTCTGTTAATATTATAAACAATTAAAATATTGTAATTAAAACAAGAAGTGTTATATTTAAGTCTAATATTTACAAGTTTGGTAAAAAATCCTATTCAGTTTTGATAATATCCAAACAAATTTTGTTGATGAGAAGTACTACTTAAGAGAGTTTTTGGTTGTTGCGTTAAAGGTTTTGATTGCAATTTGACTACTAGCAGAATATGGTAAGGTAGATTGACCATCTTTACTCCAATATTCAAGTTATTGATAGCAATTACGAAAGTTTTCCTGCTCATTTTGTGTTTAGTTATGAATGATGGAAAAAGGTGGATTAATATTACGTTTCTGATGTATGATATAACAGAAATCAGATAAAACTTTTGGAAATGACTTTTAATTAGAACTTTTGTCGGGCATGGCCTTGGCTGGAAGAGATATTTTTGCCAAGTCTAAAGTTTGAAATTGTCTCACATAGTAACAGAAATTTCAGATGAAATTGCAGTAAAGCTTTTCTCATAATCGACAATTTTGTCATTAATGTCGGAAGGTGAGGACTCTGGAAGGATATGGACAATAACATTAAATTTACATTTATCGTGCTGGATGAACTCATATAAGACGTTAGTAAAAGAAATAGGTGAAGAAGTAGCTTAGGATTTGGAGTTTGTACTTTGTTGTGTAAATCAGATACTTCTATTTTTAATTTATCATATTCGGTAGTCATAACCATAAAAGCATCTACATCTGAGATATTGCTAATAAGGAACATTAACCCACACCACATAGACTGGGGATACAAAGCCAACAACAGAAGAGGGGAAGCTCTGGCCAACCTAAGAATCCTCAGTCTAATTATATGCAACAGAGGGAAAACCCTTATGTTTCAGAGAGGGAACGGCTCATTAATTATTGATTTGACCATCACCTCGACAACTCTTGCAACAAAGATTTCAGACTGATCGGTACTGGACGCGATCACTCTGTGTAATCACAAGTCTATCTGGTTCAAAATCAAAACCCCCACAGCGACACCAACATAAACCAAGCACAAGCGGAACTCGCACAAGGTTGACAATAATAAATTTGACCTTGCACTGGCTTCCGGAATATTCAAGGCTTATCCATGCCACTTAAATTAACCTATAGCCAACATTCACCAAATCTGCGAGGAAGTTATTCCACCATCCTCAATCAATAACCGTAGGAAATCTGTATACTGGTGGACATCGGAGATAAAAAAAAAACCATCCACAAAATAGCCATCTACTGCCGTTGAATACATACATCCACATAAGTGAAAACACGTTGTCTCAGATACCTCACACAAAGAAGAAGAAGAACAAAGGGAGTAAATATACAATTAGGAAAATACATCAAGAGCAAAGAACACGTCATGGAAAAAAACTGTATGACCTAGTAGACACTGACCTATGGGAAGTATCTATACAAACTAGTCATGAATAAACTATGCAGATAACCACTAGTCTCAGTCCTAAATATTCCAGGAAGAATAGAATACATCACGCAAGGTCTTTGCCAGCGTGACCCCTTCAATAACTAGAATAGTGTATCCAAAAATGTACCAAGGAGGGTGAAAACGCAACGATAAACATTAAGGAACTGATATAAGTAGCGCGTTCAATAAAGAACAACATACCCCTTGGTCCGGGCGGAAAATCCAATGAGGTTCTTAAAGTAATTGCAATAAGACCATCAGAAACGCTAGTAGATACCTTTAACAGATATCTTTACAAAGGCTGCTTCCCAAAAGTATGGAAAAATTCAAACCTTGTTCTGTTAAGGAAAGGGGACAAACCATTGGGAAACCCTTCCTCCTACAGACCCCTCTACTTTCTGGACTGTCCCGCTAAGATCTTTGAAAAAAAGTATAGACAATCGTGTCTGCAACTTCTTGGAAACAAATACCGCGCTAAGCACTAACCAATTTGGTTTTCAAATGAATCATTCAATCACAGACGCCATTGATCTACTCCGTAAGACAGTTCAGTCTAGCGGCAAAAGATTCAAAATTGGCGTTCTTGACCTGGACATTAAGAAAACCTATAACTGAGCCCCATAGTTTGCTATTTTTGACTCTATGCAGAACAAATGGATTCCAGCCTACATACGCTGAGTCACAGAAAGTTACTTTAGTTACCAATCATTAATCTATGCATCTAGCACAGGCATCTAGGTGATAACTCTGTCATGTCCCCTAAGGATCCATAACAGATCTAACCCTATGGAACATACTATATGATGATCTAATGAACGTACGTCTCTCTATAGGAGTGACTCTGATAGCATTCGCCGAAATCGCAATAGTAGCTGAAGCCTCGGAAAACTACAAGCTGAAGAGACGTATTGTCCACAACGGCACTTATAGTCACAAATTGAATCTCTAGTATTGACTTCGAGCTAATAGAGCACAAATCCGAGGCCTTGGTCATAACCAACAAAAGAGAGCACAACAATGTACGGATTAGTATCGGTGGAACATAAGTTTAAGATGCGAAAAGCATACAGTATCTGAGTCTGCAATTCAACATGAAAAACTTGTGACAATAAAACAAAGCAAAACCCTAAAAAATCTGAACAGATTATTGTCAAACACCAGTATCACGAAAACCCTTAGAAGAAGACTCCTCGCTGGTTTGGTCCAATCAATCCTTCTGTTCGGCGCACCGATTTGGACAGACAAAATGCATCTCCAAGTCAAACAAGCACTCCTGAAAACTTAGCGATCTGTAGTGCTGAGGACCGCCTGTACTTACCGGATGGTTCAAACAAACACCATTTTAGTAATTGCATCGATGCCACCTATAGACCTCTTATTTGTATAAAAAAAAATGACATACGACACCAAATTCTCCGGCACTAACAGTCACGAAGCTAAAATTGAAGCCACGTGCACAATGCATACCCAATAGAAAACCAGGTAGGATCAAGCTTCAACAGGCATATGAAAAAATCACCGAATTAGGAACTTTTCCCAGTAGTCAAACAGAGGTTACGAGGAAATAAGCTACTACTTAATTCAGGCCCTTACCGAACACGTATGCTTTGTGGCTTATCTTCACAGGTTTGACAAACTTCAATTTCCAGTATGCTGGTAGTGTTCGACAATGTACATCACACACTATTCTGCTGGTACAACATATGCTTTCGTTTATCTATTTCCATGGGAATAGACTTTACTCAGGACTCGTTGGTCACAAGTAATCTGTTCTTTAACGAAAATTGGATGATGATCTCCAACTTCATTCATAAAGTGAAAAAAAAAGAAAGACGAAGGAAAAAGAAGGCAATAGCTAAACGCTAAAGCAGAAATCCAACCCTTATTAAGTCTTCTGCTATGTATTCCGAAGGCAACTTATCGCAATCATGTGACCACCATATGTATGTATCCCTTAGCTATCAAGGATGATTAAATAAACGATGGGCACTAGGGGGTAAAGTGACTAACGTCAATCCCACCCCTAGTTCTTGATTCAATGTAAAAACAAAATTGAGTGGTCAACATGTCTATTCAAAATTTTAGTTCCTCACAAAGTATTTTATTTTGAGAGATAGATTAATTTTTCTTGTACTTTTTCAAATCAGCTATTGCTCAAAGGATATCATCATACGTAGAACCAGAAAAGAGAGAATGCATAAGTACACCTATATTAGATTCATAAGATGAAGACCTAGTAGACATGGAATAAGGGCCTGATTTAAACTGATTCGAACAACTACAAGAAATGAAATGATAACAAACAAACACAAGGTCTTCCATTAAAGTCTTCCATTATACGAAGTTAGTGATGATAGCAACATATACAACGTATACGATGGAAATTATAACAAGAAATAACTTACGAGTCCAGACGATGAATGATTAAATATAACCAAAATTCTCAAAAAACACACCAATAAATAATTTAATATCTTGAGAAAAAGAGATATAGCTTAAGCATTTGAGTAATAAACAATTGGAAAATGTATTATAACTCGTTGATAAAAACTATTGTTCATAACTATTAACAATATTTTCATAATATGTACATTACACCAATAAAATATATATATATATATATATATATATTATAGAGTTTTCTAAATATTTAGGTCTATATTATTATTTCTTTCTACAATCGTTTGAAAGTAACAATGGCAATTTTTTTCGGTCTAGCTTTGGGACATAGGGCTGAATTTCTAGTATCCGTTAAACGTATACAAGTAATTACAGATTATATACTTATTAACACTTTACAGCTATGAAAAATAAGCACATTTTTTTTTATAGGTTTTTTTATTACAAGAAGAAAAAAATTATAACCCATTGACTACATTTCCAAATACTAAAATACCAGATCATAATGGTGTTAATGAATCATTATTTTATAATGAAAAAAATATAAAGAATAATATTGATGATGTAAATAATACTGCACAGTTAAATAGCCATAGTATAATTGTTTTTAATGCAACTGCTAAATGGACAAAAAATCAGACTGTTAATTCTATAGAAGACATTAGTCTAACTGTCAGGCCGGATGGGTTGGTTGCAATTATCGGTCCAGTTGGAGCCGGAAAAGTATAAGCACATATATAATAATTATTAATTAACTTGTGAGTAAACAAATATTATTTATAGAGTTCATTAATACAAGCAATTTTACAAGAATTGCCACTTTCCGATGGACAAATTACTGTGCACGGTGTAATTTCATATGCATCTCAAGAACCGTGCTTATTTGCAAGTTCTATTCAAGAAAATATCATATTTGATTCAACTCTGGATGAAAAACGTTACGAACAAGTAAATACATTCAAATCATTTAATAGTTTCGAATAAAGCCATGAATTGTGTATATTAATATGCAATAATAATGAAAGTCCGTTATTTATAGACTTATAAAGTTCTATATTTATACATAAACTTGTATGTATATATACTATATATATAATATATTCCTAGTAATTTAAAATAAACATACAATAAATTTTACTCTTTACAAATGTGTTTTTTCTCCTCAACATTTTTAAAAAGTGTACTACTGAGCGATTCAATAAATTGTAATGTGTTTTGTTATACAGGTAATACAAGTGTGTGCATTGGAAAATGATTTAGCACAGTTTCCTTATGGTGATAAAACAATAGTGGGAGAAAGAGGAGTTACTCTTAGTGGTGGTCAAAGAGCGAGAATAAATTTAGCTAGGTAAAATATTACTTAATTAAACTAGACATTAATGTATAGTTTTAATTTATTATACATTATTAGAGCTGTATACAAACAAGCCGATGTGTATTTATTGGACGATCCTTTATCAGCTGTTGACACTCGTGTAGCCCAGCATATATTTGAAAACTGCATTAAAGGTAGTAATCAAAATTATTTTAAATTAATTATATTCATTAATAAATACTATGTTATTTTTAACCAATAGGTTACCTTAAAGAAAAATGTTGTGTTCTTGTTACTCATCAAGTACAATACTTAACTAACGTAGATCAAATTGTTCTAATGGAAAATGTATGTAAAGATTTGAAAAACTATTTTCTAGTTGTATTATATTAACCCAATTTTTAAAATATAGTTTTTCCTCATAGGCTAAAATATCAGCTGAAGGTTCTTATCGAGAACTACAGGTCTCCGGTTTTGACTTTATGAAATTACTTGGCGGATCAAAAGAAGAAGAAATTACGCCTGGTGTTGTAGTCAACAAGGAAAATAACGAACATCTTGATGAATATCCTATATTATCTCCACGAAGTTCCGCCGAAAATGTATCAGTTCACGCCAATATACTTAATAAAATTCAATCAGAACCTATAGAATCACCTGAAAATATTTTCCCCCAACATGTTACAGAAAATGTTTATTTATCTTATATCACTGCTGGTGGAAATGTTTTAAAACTTATCTTTTTTACTTTTATATTTATTTTCGCTCAAATATTGATGACTGGTTCCGACTTTTGGATTACATTTTGGTATTGTATATTATTCTTTTATTACTTTTTAGTTTTTACATAATATATATTTAAATCTATTTATGTTAGGGTGAAGCAAGAAGAAAATATTAATAATCATGATGTTAATGATACATTGATGGATCGTCAAACATGTGTTATAGTATACTGCCTTATAATAATGTCTTTAATAGTTAGTATTTTAATTAGATCTTCCATATTTGTATCAGTAACAATGAGATCATCAATAGAGTTGCATAAAAATATGTTCAACGCTATGACAAAAGCTACAATGTCATTTTTTAACACCAATTCATCAGGTAAAAATATCAATATGTAATAATACAGTTTTAATAGTATACAATATAATGTACATAAAATGTATAATACCTATGTGTTATTCAGGACGGATTATTAATAGATTTTCAAAAGACATGGGAGAAATTGATGAAGTATTACCATTCATTTTCTTAGAATGTTTAGAAGTATTATATTTATTACACTATTTACATTATAAAATTTACTGATACAACCCGTCCAGTTCACCTGCATCTACGGGTCACGTCCCATATCTGAACAGACCATGTATTCAAAAATATTAATTGAACAATGTGTGATACATACAATATGCGACTTTTATATTATCACGGATGACATTATTGGGTAATCAGTATTTTGCCAGCAGTATTCCATACAGATAACATCAAAAAAAAAAAATATATATATATATGTAAGCGATACACGTGTACTTTTAGTTTTAATAACTCCTACATATTTAAAATTGTAACGGTTGACGAAGGAGCAGAACTGGACGGGTTATATTATAGACTATGTATATTAAGGGCAAAGTGAATAAGCTGGGATTATACATAATACCTATATATATATATACTAGGCATTATTTAAAATACCTAAAATATTTAGGCGATATACGTAATACGAATTTTACATGGTCATTATGAATATTACCGAACGTACTACGCCGTTTACATTCAGCTCACTTCCGTGGCAGTGAGCAGGGAAGTGGGCAGCACGAGTATGTAAACACGTTACTTCCCTGCCGCTGCTCACGTTACTGCTACTGCTGCTGCCGATGCTCCCGTCGGTGGCGGTCTCTCGCGTGGAAATCAAAGGACCGGCATGTTACGCGGCAGCCGCCAGTACTAACGCGAGTGAGTGTTTACATTCTGCTCTCTCACTTCTCAGTTGCTGCCAAGGGGTGGCCATATAATTTCATTCGTTCGGCGAAAATGGGGTTTCTACAGTGTGACCACATTGTTATAAATTATTGTTTATACAATAGTATATATATATATATATATATATATATATATATAGATATGTACAACTGTATATATAATTAAATTATTTACAATATATTTTATAGTTACGTACAATCATTTTCATTGTCATGATAATAACACACATATCTGTGATAATAATTAGTATTTAACCGTTTAACGTACAATATTCATTTAAATTATTTTAAAACATTCTTTTTTATACAGTAGATTTTGTAAAAGCAAGCGTATAAAGACTTGCCTTAAATCGTTTTAATGTATTAATTAAATTTTCTCCAAAAAAGAAACTTCGGTGCAATAATTTTTTTCAACTGGTAATTTTAAATAATCAAACTGAAAATATACTGTTTGGAGTACTGGTATTTATTACATGTAGTTTTTTCACGTAAACTATACGAATATATTTATACGTACCATAAACGAAAAATAAATAAAGTTAGGTATACATGTATTACTCTTTTTAAATACGTATATGTATACACTTACATTATCATTATTAACGTAGATAATACTAGTTATGTTTACTGGGGAAAGGCATTGGTGCACAGTATCTCAATCGATCAAGCATTTCAACAATTTGACCAAGTGTGATAGAGGAGCTGAAAACAATTTCAGAAGATGAATTTCAACGGGCCTTGGAGAAGTTTGCGAACAATAAATATACCTATAAATATTTTATCTTTAGTGCGAACATAAATAACAACTTACCATGACGGATCAATGGATCAAATTAATGAGGAGATTAAATATAGCAGTTAGCACAGTCGTATAGAAAATTCAAATTAAAAATTACAAAATATATTCAAATCATGTATTTTATGCGGGAAAACAACATCATATTATATTAGATTATTTTTGTCATTTAACTGCCATCTAGTGGTATTGAAAGTTGTTAATGGGGTTTAATGGCGTCGAATATTGATGCATTTCATTGTACAGTCATACATACATAATGCCATCTCTAGTTTTATTACTCTATGGTTGCTGCCGTGCATCACACGTGAATACACGTTTAGTCCGCGTTTTTTTTCTTTTGTTTGTTTTGTTTGTGTTTCAAAATGGCTGACTGCAGTAATGGATTAATATTAAAGTTTTTAGAACTTTATGAGAGTGAAAGGCTGTTGTGGGATTCAAAAGATAAGAACCACAAATCAAAGCATAAAGTCCATGATGCATGGAAAATAATCAGTTTAAATATGGATAATATACCAGTAGAAGAATTAAAAGGGAAGAGAAAATCACTCATGGCCACATTTAAGCCTCTACTGAAAAAAAAGAAATTACACAAAAACATATTTGGGGAGTAAACACAACAGCTCGAGTAGCAGCGGCAGTGGTTGAATGTAAACGGTTGCTGCCTTCGATGCTGCTACAGAAGTATTTTGGGAAGTAAATACGGCAGCGTCAGTAACAGCGGCAGTGGCTGAATGTAAACGAACTATATAGTGGATAAAGTGTTATAAATAAACAGTTCTTAATATTTTTAATATTTTCAGTAGCGGCTCGCGCGTAAAATATCTGATAATCCACAATAAAAAAAATATTAATCATTAGTCATTAATAACAGATATATGAACAATACTGTATTATGTTATTTTCTCTAAACTTTCGATATAATTGGTAGTATAATAACAAACGTGACGTCATTAATTTTATCAAATACACTCCTACATTCATATAAAATATTATTGTATTTACCTTATGACTATATAACCTAGATCGGTGATATCCTGATTACATCCGAAAATGAGTAGATAGGACTGCACCAAACAACAAACATTGTTACGACATACGACCACAGACTAGTTAGATACCTATTAGTTCAAACTAGTTTTCTGTGCGGATACAATATAATTTACATAGTTTATATTTCGGGGCAGGGAGAGTAAAATCTTAGATCATGGTTGCGCACTATTTGGGTCCCAATGTTAACATTTAAAACACTAATTGATAAGCGATAGCCTATTTGCGTCCCAGAAATTCGGATGCATTTCGGTCATGATAAGAACAAATACTATATAAAGTATAAACATATACCCATATTATTTGATAAAAATGAGTTTATAGCAATAATAAATCCACCAAGAATGCAGAATAATCACCATTTTTCATAATTAAATCATTAAAAAAGGAAAATACGAGTAGGTAATAGGGATAATACATCTAAAAATTTTTAGAAACCTAAAACTTAACACAACGTAATTTTAAAAATTGTATAATAAATAAAAAATTTATAATTATTGCTGTGAAATTGCGAGCAATGAATAAAAAATGAAAATGGGATTTTTTTTAAAAAATGTAGAAAACTAAGTTATTATTAGGTACATAATAATTTATTTTTTACTAAATTGTAATGTTATGTTACCTGTTATCTGTAGGTATTTTAAATATAAATCAAATAAATCAGCCCCTGAAATATTCTAATTTTCATACTAAACATTTAATCCATTTTTCTCTTTAAATGACCTTTTTATTTTTCCCATCAACACTATAATATTTAGAAATGTAGAATTAGCTAATTTGATTAATATACTTTCTAATTTCGTACTACACATTAAACTTTTCGTACTACATACAATTTTAGTTGGTGAAATAAATCTTAAAACGAAAATGTACTTATTCATAATCGAATAGCTGATCATTTCAGGCCTTTCTAGGGACGCAAGTAGATCGTACATTTTAATTGATATTTTAATTGGGGACGCAAATAGTATGCACTGTAGATAACAATTTGTAGTATTTGTTTTTTCACGAACGCAAGTGTAAGTATATCGATAAGAATTTGGGACACAAACAGTGTGCATCATAATATATTATGGACAGAGCTACTGTGTATATATCGCGTAATACCTGTTTGATGCGAATATTATCAACGATAATGTAGTAGGTTCATAACTACGCATGCGCGTCGCACCTTTTCACATGTTTATATATATCATCGGGCAGGTATCATATTATTGTATATCGATTATCCGCACAGTATATATGTCCAATATATATGATTTGTATAAAATTCGTTGTGCATATGTAATATCACTTATTCCTTAACTCTATCCATAGTTTAGCTCTATCCATAGTATATGATTAAAGCATTAAACACATAACTGCGCGTGAGTAAATTGCGCAGCATACATGCATTATTCAAGTATACGCAGTGAACAGCGCTGTGGTAGCGTCAACGACGTCAAATAATAGTGGTAACAATAGTATTCCAATGATAGCGGTGTGATGCGTGGTAATATGTACGGTAATACGATTAATACTCTCGGGCATGACAAAATTACTAAAATAGCGCTAATTAAAAAATAATTTTATCTATAAAACACGCTAGTGCTTAAGTTTGCTGCAGTCTTAGGCAGTGAACGTGCTCCAGTGCTCTATAACATGAGCCGCTACTGGATATTTTCCTAATTCAATTCATGAAGTCAGGTTGATTTGATAAATTTTCAATAATATATTAATGAACAATTTAAATTCATAATGATTTATCGTTAACACTTAAGGTTTAGAATTTAAACGAACTGTTATAGTTGTTTACAATCTCAATTCTCGTCAGAATTTAAATTAGATTATTGGTGGATCTTATTAGCCTTTTATATACATATAGTATACAAAATTCTGCAATACATATTTCTGTATATTTCGTTTATACATACACGATTCCGCAAATTTTTCAGAATCGTTCTTTGATAATATTTTATATCTTAATAGAAGTTTCTTATATCCTTCAATTCAAAAATGGTGGAGAGTTTTCAAATAATAGTGTTAATAAACGTCTTTTAAATATCTGGTAAAAAAATAAAATCGTGTATGGTAAGCTCAGAGATAATCAGTCCCAAGGAAATATCGATCGGATAAATTGAGACTTTAAAATCGTGTTAACTACACTTGGATGCGAGGTAAAAAAAGCTCTCACTGAATTGAAGGCCTCAGATTTCTAAAATTAATGAAAAACAGCTGTTATAATATAATTCGGGTATTTTAAGGTAATAATATGTCAAATACTTGAGATTTACGCATAATACCCAAATTATTCATCTAGCCTGTAATATATACATTATATAAATGGAACTAATACGTTTGTGTGAATATTTAAAATAGTGTTCATTGAATCTTTTGGGAATAGTCATTGTAGTTGCCTGGGTTAACATTTATCTTATGATACCAACAATTATTATAGGAATAATAATTTACCAAGTAAAAGTATTCTATTGGCCAACGTCTCGAAGTTTGAAATACTTGGAAGGAGTAAGTGAGTATAAAAATATATTTTATTTAAACGATTAACAGTATAAAATATATCGATTTCATAAACCTATAGCACGAAGTCCTATTTTTTCACACTTAATTGAATCCATACAAGGTTTAACAACAATAAGAGCATACAAAGTAGAACAAATTTTGATCGAACAATTTGATAAATATCAAGTGAGTAAATATATTTATTTTACTATATAGACTATCGTGGTTGAATATTATTGTAAACCAAAACGTACTAATAAAGATGTTTAGTATATATTATGTAAGACTATTTTTATAATGTGCAAGTAACTATGTTTATTATTTTTAAATATTAAATATAGGATGTTCATTCTTCAGCTTGGTATTTAATTTTTACTTCAAATCAGGCATTTGGTGAATGGTTGAATTTTCTGGTTGTTATCTATGTATGTATTATAACAATTACTTTGTTATATATTGGGAATAGTAAGTTTTAAAACAGTATATGTGAATTATGAATTTCAGTTTCTAAATACAAAATGCAAATACTTTTATTTCAGATATATCTGGTGGAAATGTAGGTTTAGCAATTACTCAAACTATGTCAATAACGGGATTATTACAATGGACAATAAAACAATTAGCACAATTGGCATATCAAATAACTTCAGTTGAAAGAGTATTAGAATACACATATTCCCCACAAGAAACTGATTTTCAATCTACTCTGGGTAATAAATAATAAATATAATATATGATATCTAAATATTTAAATTATATCGTTGTCTACTTAATTATTGTTGTTATATTTGGTTTAGATAAAACACCGCCAAAAGAATGGCCTCAATTGGGGAAAATCGTATTTAAAAATTTTAATCTACGATATAGTACAGAAACCCCATATGTTTTAAAAAATCTGAACATTGTAATTCAGCCAATGGAAAAAGTAATGCTTATCTATATTTTAAGAATTTATTATATATATACAAATTTTGAAGCATCTAACCTGTTATGATTATGATATACATATAGGTCGGAATTGTTGGTAGAACTGGTGCAGGAAAATCATCCATTATAAACGCATTATTTAGATTAGCTCTAAATGACGGAAATATATTCATCGATGACTTAGAAATACACGAATTGGGATTACACGATCTACGTTCTAAGTTTTCCATCATTCCACAAGAGCCGGTGTTGTTTTCAGGAACAATGCGAACAAATTTAGATCCATTTGATGAATATCCTGATCATGTTCTTTGGAATGCTTTAGATGAAGTAATAACAGCACTATTGATTATTAAAATATTTTATTGTTATAATGAGTACTTATATATATATATATAATAATTGTAATTCTAAAACATATTTGATCACTATTTTAGGTACAACTTAAAGTTACGGTCGATAATTTACCTAGTGGTCTAAACTCTAAAATGTCTGAAAGTGGTTCTAATTTCAGTGTAGGTCAAAAACAATTAGTGTGTCTGGCTAGAGCTCTTCTCCAAAATAATAAAATTCTTATATTGGATGAGGCTACTGCAAATGTTGATCTACGGTATGTAATAAATAATATACAATTATACAATACAAAATAGCACCCAACTTTTAAATTTTTAAATTTTTAGAACTGATGCATTGATTCAAAATACTATACGAAATAAATTTCAATCATGTACTGTATTAACTATCGCTCATCGTTTGAATACTGTTATGGATTCGGACAAAGTGCTCGTTATGGATTCAGGGACAATAGTTGAATTTGATCATCCATATAACTTGTTAAAAAACAAAGATGGATTTCTATTTAAAATGGTAGAACAAACAGGATGCATGTCAGCTGATTTACTACATAGTGTAGCTGCAAAGGTAGTGTACTCTTAAATTATAAATTTTTTTTTCATTAAATTTTTATATTTACAAATTGATATATAATCTAATTTTTTTAGAGTTACACGCATATGAATTTGGAATGACTTGAAGAAATTTGCAAAAATTATCTTTCTTAATTTTAATTTTGCAATTTAATTCAATATGGATAATAATATCCACGAAAAATATTTGACAACTATTCAAATATTATTTTAAAATAATAACTGTGTATAGTTTTATATAAAAATAAAAGAATAATAATTACTATACCTACATATATATACCTTGCTTACAAAACCATATATATTGCTATATATATATATAATTTATTTGAATATAATTTTTATCATGCCTATTTATATAATATACATATCTTATATAAATTTATAATATGTATTATACTGTTTAATTTTATAATTTTTCATTACAAATTAGTTTCAATCTAATATATCAATAGTTTATATTAAATATAGTTGAATATTCAATATTTTATTTTGGATTTTGTTTATAAGTTTTTATTATAACCATAATTATTATTTTATTTATTTACTAGCCTGATTTATTCACGTCTATCGATTTTAACACCTTGTATATTCAACTTTTTTATGAGTGGACCCCTATATTCCTTAATTTATTGCAATACTTTGAGTTTTTTAATATTAGAAACTCTTTTTTTTGATATCACATTCAAATAGGTAATTATTTTTTAAATTAATTTTGATGTATTAATTATGTTCATAAATTCAAAATTGTAATCGAGTTACACAAGTTTTAAATTTTAAAAATATATAATTAAAGTGCAACTCAGTGAATTTTGAATTTAGGACCCGGGTCGATGTATAAAAATTAGTTTATAAGATTTACCTATTCAAATAATTCAGTATCAAAATTAAATAATGAAAAATAATGCAAAATATTGTACATACACACACCGAAGGGGTTAAAAATTTAAATATCAATTCATTTTTGACACCAGATTCAGAAAGATACATTTTTAATTAATTTTGATACCTAAAGAATATTTAAACCCAAAATTTACAGAGGCACAGACACTGGGGATTAGATATCCGGCGATAATTATTCTAACTCATTTTCGGGATTATTATTCCGATTACCAATTTTAGTAATATTACAATATTAGATAATTTATTTAGGGTGTCATATCCTTCCACTGAATCCATGGCACCCATGGATACAGATAAAATTCTACATTTACAGATTGTGTGTTTCCAAAAAATAATTTAGTCGAAATGAATTAAAATTTTGACTTGTACTTAAATTTTTTTTTTTAATATAATATTTAGATAACTAAGAATATTATGATTTGATTTCCATTGATTGGGTTATGATTGAATTTTTATTTCTGGAGTAATATGATATTAAATGTACCTACATTTTTATATTTTTTTTTTGCATTTCAATTGTTTCGAAAAATATTAGGTACCATAGATTTGAAATATTTCATTTTGTATTCTATGCAATACATATTTACATATGAACATTTTCTAGAGCCTGTATCCATATGGTTTGATGAAATGTAATCGCCAGAGTCAATTCGACGTTCTATAAATTATTGTACAAATTCAAATAATAAAAAATATTTAAGTACAACAAATATATTTATAAAGTCCACATAGTGGTAACAATGGTGTTTAATCTAACTACATCATATTTTCATACTGATATTATCATAAATAAATTACCCAAATTGTTCATAGAAATTTCAATTCACATGGTTTTTATATACTCCAGGTTGCGGACATGTCCTTCTCCTGACCCCCCCCCCCCCAATGGATGCATATGTTGAGAAATTTCCACCTGCAGCTGAATATAGTATTTGCTTCTATAGAGCCTAAACTGTTCCAGAATCGGTAGACTTATTTGGGAACACCTAAATTAGTTGATCAAATAAACTATGCTTAATTTTAATATATTAGTCCTAAGCTTAACCTTTATTGTCAAATGACAATGTATGATGGACGGTGGTTTGATAAAATATGCTGATATATGACGAAGTGAACGCTGAAAATTTGTGTATAGGCAACTTAACATGCGAAACTGATCTATGTATATTATTTATACGAAATATCGACTTGCATAAGAGCAATGTAAGTTATTAAAACAGTCTACCGGTTATATAACTCATTAATTAAAACCAAAAATGTATCAATTTGAATAATATTGTAGTTATAATAAATTAAAAGTAGCTAATTTATATTTTGGAAAATTTTATAATGTGCAATGTCGTCGAATTTTTTTTATTTTACCTTATTGAAATGCAGCATGTAAGACTGTGTATCTCTCATTGATGAGTAGTTAGGTAGCATGGATTATTCAGAAGTTACAAATTACATTTGACGTAAGTTTGATAGTTAATAGATGATTCATTAATAATATAACCCAATTTTTAAAACAACATTTTAAAAAGCCAGTCATTAAGGGTGGGAAAATTTCGCTCGTTTGGTAGTGAGTATACTGCTGGTAGATATATTTAATTTGAATATAATGATTAATAATTTTTTTCTCTTTAAAAAAATTCAGAGCAAAGGTTCGGTGTATATAACAAGAATATTACCGTTGGTAATAAGTAATAAGTAATAACTAAATTAACACTTGTATAAAACATTTTAAGCTACTATCAGATAGCAATTTCATATTTCCGACACGTTGTTACAATATTGTATAAAAATATTTATATGGCCATAATATGTGTGCAATATTTATTTTCCATGTTGGGAATATTTTCAAAATATTTTGACAATATATCTATGGCAGAAAAATACAGCATTGTGACAATATGTTGAGTTCATATTGTAGCAACATTTATGAGAAACTTTGTGAAAATATTTAACCATAATCTTGCTACAATATGTATGTAAGATGGTAACACCGTTAGTAGTGTCATCTCCAGTGTTGGGATTATCTAGATAAAATTATCTAAAATATAATCTAGATAATGACTTTATTATCTTTTATCTTTTATCTAGATAAAAACAAAATATCTTATCTTTATCTTTATCTTTTGAATTTTTTTGAATTATAGATAAAAGATAATGAGTTAACGAATAACA
>JAIPRL010002910.1:0-52822 GCA_025469235.1 Pemphigus obesinymphae | reverse complement strand
ACCCCCATCTTTCTGTATAACGGACCCTAAATACTTGAACCTCTCCACTTCTCCCACCACATCCCACTTAACTTTATTTCTAGCCTTTCCCTATTCCCTCTGTGTTCCTTTTCACCAAAATCATACTCTATATATTCTGTTTTACTCCTACTAATCATTAGTCCTTTACTTTCCAAAGCTTCCCTCCACAAAACATATTAAGCTAGTAATTGTTTAAATTCAGCTATTAATGAATGATAATATCTATACATACAATAAATAGGTTCTACTTTTTTTAATTCGTTAAGACATTTATTTTGGTTTCTGTGAGATAAAAATAGCTTACATTTAAAATATTATAAAATAAAATCTGTATTGAAGGACGAATAATTTGTTTCAATTAAGAAAATTCAATTCCTTATTACAATTATGCTTATAACATAATAATATTATAATCATGATATCGAGTATATCTTTTATTTGAATTTTTATAGTATTATAAAGTATATATTAGAGTGAAAATATTCTATGTATTCAACGAAAAATAATTCTTTCTCCAGAACTTTTTTATTGTTAGTAAACTAGATTTTTTTTTGTTTTTTTTTTATTTTTAAAGAATATAATTTTATATTTAAGTATTGTTTATTTGCACGTTATATAATTAAAGAAACATACTTAATTTTTTATATAAATTATGCAATAATTTTTCAATGTAGTAAATAAATATTCGCAAACTAACAATGTTTTAGTTACCTATTTTTCTTGTTGTATGCTATTAAAAAAATTACAAATTATATAATATTGATAATTTCCATCTCACGTATTGTTTCCGTTTATGTTCTAAATCAGATTAATATTTTTTTAATCCAAACTGGAAATCTGGATGCGTTGCACTGTTTTAAATTACGTATAGATTAAACAAGTAGTCTAATCTGATTTTTAAACTTTTACTAGTCCGATTTGAGTCTTCTGTAAAATTTATCGGTACAGTCCGATATCTGATACTCAGGGAACGTCGTACACTCGGGGTAAATGGTTCTATATAGCGATTTTAAGAAAATGAAAATATCTTATAATTTTAAAACATATAAACGACTTATAATAGTAATTTATAAATAGTTCCGTGTCAATATGACTACTTTTTATAACCATGTGATCATATCGATTGTATAAATAACGTGTTTGCGGAATACCTTTTAAGACGGATTGTGATTTTAGAGTTAACCTACATATAGAAGATACATTTACTTTAATAATAATAAAATAATAATTTACTATAATAACTTGTTTTCTAATTAGTAAATAAATAACCAAAATGAAGTTCTCCTAAAATTGTTATTCTCTATGGATTTTACAATAAGTACTTATTTTATTTATTTTCTCTCTACTAAAAAACCAGGTTACTTAAACATTTTTTTTCACCCTGAATTTTAAATAGTAAAAGAAATAAATATCCAATAATTTAAAAATATTTAAATTTATTTTATAGTAAATTTAAAAATAGTCTTGTATCAATACAATTTTTAACTGTCGTATAATTACGATTTTTCATTTTTATCAACTTGAAAATCTTGTAGAGAGACTAAGTAAAAATTAATTATAAAAAAAAAAAATTATCTAGCGATTGATGGAACTTTTTTACAAGTTTCATGAGCTATTAAAAAAGAAAATAATAAAATCGAAAACAGATTATAAAAAGTGTAAAAATGCATATTTCAAAAGTTGGTTCCATCAGTCCTTAAATATCTTGCTGTTAGTTATAGTTTGTCTTTTATTTCGTATTTCTAACATTTTTGTAAGTTGATATAAAAATAAAAATGCTAATGCACATTTTTTATTGAAAAAATGTCGGTGCTGTGTCCTCTTAAGGAGATCATATATAGAGATCTAGTGTAGATTTCTAAGTAAGTCAAACTGAAATTCTAGAAAAAAATATCCAGCGACACATAATCACGGTCGAGATTTAAAAAACAAATTTTTATAGTTAAAAATTGAACTGGGCAGAAGAGGTAAACTTCAAACGGTTTGATGGGTCTTTAATTTTTAAACCACAAAAAAAAAAAATAAGGAAAACAATACGCAAAAACGATAATTGTTCATAGTCATTCATCGAGTGTAGGGCGGCTTTGGTCCATGTTATTTTCCTGCCATCCCACGCTTTTGAAACCGCGCCTTTGTGTATGGGTAGGTCAATATAATATCAGTTTCTAAATTTAACGTTTTGTGAGTCCTTGAAATTAATATAATATTGAAATAAAATCAAACGTCGATAAACATTTATAATGTTAATATTGTGTTTTTTTTTTTTTTAACCAATATCAACACTGCACATTCGAACGTGAACAGATTTTTACTTCTCTGGAATATATTTTCATACATTTTAGTGCCATTTTCGTTATTTATTATTATTTATAACATTATTATTTTGATTTATTAACACTAATAATAATAGAATCTACGCTAATTTTATTCAATATTTATTGCTATATTTAATATGTTGTGCGAGTGCATAAATAAACATATTTTAACGTCCATTTTACTTGGGTTCGGATAAAAAATATAATATTTAATATTATAATACGCATCTACGCTACAGTAGTTGTTATTCGATAAATGTATTATTATTTATATGATCTTGTGTGTCAATGTGTGCGTATATTATATTTTAATAAAATATATATATTTTTATTTTTCGTGTAGTCGTATTCTCTACGAATAAAGTACAATACCTAAATTGGAGTTATTCAGGAGGATATAGACGATATATATTTTCACCCCAAGGACATGTTATTTGCAATATTGGTTTTCAACTCATCGTATTATATCTTGTTATTTTTATATTAAGTGAATTTATTTTTTATTATTTTTTTTTTTTAATGGAAATTATCATAAAATATGGAAAACCTTATAAGTATGTACTGTATTTAATGTTATCTTTAAATTATTATATTTACAACATTATATTGTCTTCAGCATCTTCGAAATAAATGATAAAATTCTAAATCTCTTTATGTTTTTGACCAATTTGAATTGTGTTTACTGTTATATATTTATACAATAGACGACAAAAAGTACACATGTGTTATATGTTTTGTAATTTTGGCTCTTTTTGATATGGGCATGCACAGTACAAATATATGTATTTTTTTAATATAAATCCCTATATTTTAAATACCTACAAGTTTCTGGTAGATTTAATTTTTCTCAAGTTATTATGACGTTAATCTAAAACTAACCGAGTTATTATACGTTATTGGTAATAACATGAAATCATAATAATTTTAAAGATGTTCAGTCAATTTTCGATAAAACTTTAGATAGGGTAATCCTTTTTAATGTTATTTTGATATAATATCAATAATAGTTTCAATCTGAAAAATGATATGGAATAACGTAGTGACTGTATAAATATTTTTTTTTCATGATATTGAAAAACATTATTACATTCTATTTTAATTTTATTGTTTTAAAAATTTTTAAACGTTTTAAACATGGACATTTTTTACTTCTTGGCCTAATACATATCGAAAAGTGTATTCTGAGAGTATATTGGTACCCAATTTACAAAATTAAAAATTAATTTGTACGACATACAATCGATTAGCTTACGGTAATTCATGGTGACAAAGAAAATCCCATGTTGCGTAATGGAAATACGGTAAATTGGTTTTTTTCGTATCGTTGTAGTATCTCTATTTAAATTGGCAATAACACGTAAACTATATACATTTCATGGTAAAATCCTACGTGGAATACAGACATGATTAAATTATAGAATTTTATTGTACTTTTTCCAATTAATAATTTTATTTTAATATCTAAAATAATATGTAATTTTCATGCATTTGAATTATTTTCGTGTATAAAATATGTATTGTGCATTACCATGATGATTGTTTATATGTAGTATATTTGTATTTGTACATTTTGATGTGTTTGAAACTTTTGGCAATTGTTCGGTATTCTAAGATAATTTGAGAATATTTTTTTTTTCTTTAATATAATTACTTTTTACGACGATTTAAATTTTCGTATAATTTTTTTATTGTACGTTTTACATTTTATAGGTACGTAATATGATTATACAATTTTATTTGAGCGTGAAAATATTGATTTTATCATGATTAAATAAATAGGCATTTTTGTTATAATAATAAACTTTATTATGTATAATTGCGAAGCTATACGTCAATACTTTTCCGTCACATGTTATTTAGCGATGATCGTTTTATTCGTGTAGCTGAGTCGTTTCTTCCACGTTATGGATATTTAAGAACATGCCCGTTTATTTAGCCGTAAGTTTTGTATAATGGATCACGTCATAAATCATTACGTCTACAAATTTATTTTACGATATGTAATTTTTTTTTTTAAAAGCTACCACATTTCAGCAGCCTGATCCATATTATATAGGACTGTGATTTACTAAACGTATGCATTCGGAAAAGTCGTGATTTTCGAGCAACTCCAACTTGCGACTAGGGCAAGAATTACTAACTAGGGAATGATTTTTTTTTTGGGGGGGATTAAGGGGGTGAAAATGTAAAAAATGTATATAATACTTCTTTTGAAAACATAAAACAAGCAAAAAAAGAGGTATCTAATCAACTCTTTTTCCATTTTTCCGACTTGGAATTCCAAAATAGTTCATAAACGTGTCTACTTTTTCTTCTACTATTTGCCGACTGAACTCAATTTTTCCGACTGCATTTCGAGGTAGTGGGGAGTGGGGCGGGGGTTGCAACGTTCAACACTTGTTCGGTAAATGTTCAACAGCCGATTTCTGAATCGGCGACTACTGAAAACGTACAGTCGTCGTTTATCGAGACGACGGGAGATTAGTGTTTTGGGGGCCGAATGGTATACAATTGTATTATGATAGTGGTCGGGCCGCGGACGCGAGGACTCGGGACTGGCGCCGCCCGATTGTTTGCCGATAATTAAACGCGCCGTTTCTTATTAGAAGGGTTAATTCGGAACGACGAACGTACCAAATTATCGCGGTCTATAGGTGGGTGAGTGGATGGGTGGGTGGGGATTTTTCGGTATAGCTTTCGGGGTCTGGGGTGGGGGGGATGGCGAGGGGAGCCGAAGAAAAGACGAGGATATGGTTGGCAGGAAAAGGGTTAATCCGCCGCGCCGACGTTTATAATAAAGGACCTATTGAAACGTAACGGCAACTAGTCATAAAGTGGACGTGCCTCGGGTGGTTGCGGCGGCGGCGGCGGCGGTGGCTTCAAATAATATGTAAATGCGAACAAACAAAATTATTATTCACCGGATTTGTGGAGGAGGTCATACCCCCCTGCCCAACTCCATCCGAACACGACGATTGTATATTAGCGAATGTTACAACTGCCGGTAATGAATATTAATATTATAATTATAATTATATATATATATATATATATATATATATGTGATTATAATATAAGCTTATATATACGTGTACTATATAGTATAATACGAATAATAATAATATAATATAGAATACAGGATACAGTGTATATATTTAATATACCTAATTTAATTTGGGCAGGACAATATTATCCTTCAAAAATCAGATTCCATTTTACTCCAAAGAAAATGTATTTATTTATTACTATTTTACATTTAAATAAAATAATAGGTAATACACTATATAGGTTATAAATACTCGTTAGTTTCTCGACTATACTATACTGTTACAAAAACAATATATACTAATATGGCAATAAAAATCGTGTAAAATTGATTTTAATATTATTTTAGAAATGTATTATACCTATTTATTATTTATAAATATTGTATTTTTATGTAAGTATACTGGATTCTCTCTAGATATACCTAGACTGAGTATACAGGCTCGCTCTTCTATAAAATAATTCTATAAAATCAGTTGATATATGATTATAATATAGGTACGTGTATATACGTGTACCGTAGTCTAATATGAATAATATTATATAGAATACAGGATACATAATATACCTAATTAAATTTGGCCAGGACCATTTTTCTTTAAAAATCAGATTCAATTTTCCTCCAATAATAAAATATAATTTTCCTCCAAAAAAAAAAAAATGTATTTATTTATTATTATTTTATATTTAAATAAAATAATAGATAATACACTATATACTAAATACTCGTTAGTTTCTTGACTGTACTATTATACTGTTACAAAAACAAAATAATAATATTGAAAAGCTTTGCTCAGAAAGGTTATTTTTAAGAAGGAAATTATTTATCATTGCTTTCACATTTAATATATATACCACCAGAACGAAGTGCTTTCACTCCCAACTAAGATTCTATTTTTTCTTTATATCTTCTTGTTTATGAGCATAATAACAATTATATAATCAAATATACATAAATACTTATCAGTGTTTCTGAAAACTTTTGAAGAAAATGGACAATCGAAAATTGTATATAGTTAGTGGAGGAAAATAGAATAGATTTTTTTTTTGAGAAAAAAGGAAGTAAAGGAAAATGAACAGTAGAGAAATATGAAATTGATTTTTGTATGAAAATGGATACCACCTATAATATTATGTTACATGTGGGTCTTTTGATTCAGATTTTGGTTCAAAATTATTGGTAAAATAATTGTATATCGACCATTCAGTTCAGACTTTTTTTTGACAGTAGTGATAAAATGTACCAATGATCATGGCAAAGTATAAAAACCACAAGCAAGTAAGTATATTATATATACTGTGTGCTAGTATGAAAAGGTTCCAAATCACATTATTTTGGATTTTCTCTTTGCACACTGACTAAAAAAATGTGAATTTTTTTATACAAAACTGAAGAAAGTTTTTTATTAAATAAATTGCATATAGATTTAAAAGATTATATCTTACGAAAATTCAGAAAAATCAGTGAACAATTAGTTAACTCTATCATTGCTAGAGTGATTTTTTATATGTAGTGTTTTTTCTGTACTTAAAAAAGTAGACTTTTTATTATATTTTATATTTTAATCACTGATATATTAAGTTCCATAACCTATAAATTAACTTTTTAGGTTTTTTTTATCATTATTGTTCAAGATATTTATCATTTTCAAATTACACCTAGGGGTTCTTAAATCCGCAACAAAAATGACAACACTAATAAATAAATATTTTAGGAAAATATAATATTATATCTATATAATATACCGATAACACATTAAAAGTATATCTTCGTTTAACTTGCATTAAACGTATTGTTGAAGGCAGAAGAGGAATCGGTATGGGTGGTGGTTTTAGAATTATTATTTTTAAACACATTTTATAATGAATCCCATTTCTTTTGTTCCTGTCTGATTTTTTTTTTTTTTTTTTTATAATATCATTAAGATCCTAGTGAAATATACAATTGAATGATAATAGTCCTAATTTTATACTAAAATGAATAGTGTAAAGGTGTATCTACAATAACTCAAATGATCGTAAATAGCATGAAAAGGGTTAAAATTATATTTATATTAGTTAGAATTAAATCACGGCAAAAATTCATGAGTATGAAAAGCTTTTATTTAGATTTTACGTTACCAACGAAAAAATTATACCTAGTGTTAATAAAATTTCATTTTTGTTAGTAGATATAACAATATTTTTTTTTTATAGAAATTATTCATAATATATATATTTATATTTGTAAAACTGATGAAAAAATATAAATTGTAATTTAAAATTAAAACTGTCATAATAAGTGAATCATTCTCTAAATCAATCAATATTGTTTCAATAGAAGGAGTGAAATAAAAGTTTTTTTACGAACATTCAAACATTAAAAATGACCTCATGTAAAATTATTTCAAAAACGAGTGAGATGGAATATTTTCATACTAAGCCCGTGATAGTTTTAAAATGAAAAAAAAATGATTTATATTTATCAATTATAATATATATTTTTAATTGTGTTATTGAGTAGAACTGGTTTAAATTGATGCATTATAAAGTACAGTTGGTTAGTTATTCATTGTTTTAGTTGTTATATATTGTCTTGATATAGTAATCAAAGTAAACAATTTGGGAAAATTCATAGTACTTTTGATTAATAATTAATATTTTTTAACATTAATTTAATTATCAATATATAAAGATAATTTAAATGTTATTACATTATTTTTTGACGTATAAAATGTATAACCAGAAAAAAAAAAAAAAAAAAAGATTCTTAGTAAAGGTTAGACAACTAGAATATTACAATTTAGCTAGCTGCAGTATTGAATTCGCAGTATTTTGCAGCTAAAATCATTAATTTACATTATGATATTATATTTGATGCAGAATAAAAAAAAACAGTAGAAGTTATATTGTGATGTGAACACACCCTGTTCAACGATGAATCATGATTATTGATGCATAATAATAATATTATTTCAATCACGATTAAACAACGATTAAAAAACCTAAAGAATACATCAAACCAGAGACTATTTCAATACAATAAGGTGATTTTTTGTTGGACGCACAAAATCAAATTTATGCTTTTATCAACTCGGATGTGATATTTAAAAAAAAAAAAAATTGTCTGACCGTTATTTAATTCATCAATTCGAATATTATATAATATTATAGATAATAGATTAAATTTAGTATTATAAGTTTTTTATCAATATCATAAAAAAGTGTATTGACAATAATAATAATAATAATAATAATAATAATAAACAACAGGTATATTTAAAATAAGTCATTATAAATTATAGCTGCTACACTGATATCATCATTATATTATAGTTTCGTTTTAGTGGTTAATTTAGATAATGGGTAGTATAAGAAATTATAAATTATATAAATTATAAAAATAATTATAAGCAAGAATTTAAGAAATAAATACAAAAAAATTAAAAATTAACAATAAACAGACACCTTTGAAAAACAAATTGTATTCAAAGAAACTACCTAATTTTAGTTTTTTTGGTCAACTTTTAAGTAGGCATGTTCAAGATCTTGCGCTCCTAATCATTGACTATATATAATTATATAGTTAATTTAATTTTCCTTTCGAGGTCTGCAGATTTTCCTTTTGAATGTTTAAAATTTTTCATTGCACCATAGACACTATATATACGTATCTACCATGTATTTTTTTTTAATTTAACAATTTAAGTAAATTTTGGAGAAAATAACAATTTAGCTTTGTATTGGCACTAAATATTATTTATAAAGAAATGTTTATATAATAAAATGTATAAATGAAGGTATAATATATCGTAAGCAGTGAACTTTTTTTTCTAATAGGTATTTTTCATTGTTTTTTTTTTTTTTTACTATTCAGTTTGAACCAGATACACTTCATATGTTCCAATATTATCTTATACCAATATATAGTGATTCGTGTAAGAAATATTACATTAAAATAATATTTATATACGAGTTAAATCGAGGGCAGAATCCAAAATCAAACCAGTTCACTAAACTGGTTAAACACAAAACAAAATTTAAAACCAAAACCGTCACTAAACTAATACTAGTAAAATGTTAGACGTGCCAAACACGATCGAAAGATTAAACTAGTTTGAAAAAACAACTAATGTAACAGATCACAACTATACATAGAAACATTTTAATTATATATTATAAAACATCTAATAGTCGTAAATGCTTAAATTTGTGTAAAGCTAAATATTAAATACTTGATAACATTTAAATTGTCATAAGTCATAACGTCAAACGATAACAATCAGGTATATTGCGTTATTTCACAAATAATGTACCTTAAATTATGGTTATAATAATGAATGTTTTATTTTCACTTATAGCTACTATCAGAACGATAATAAATTTATATATTATCTACTATAAGATTAATTTACTATATTAATTAATAATTGTTGACTTCGCGTTTGCCACCGAGTGTAGAAGATGCCGTGAAAATATATGAAATGTTTTAATAATCATCAAAGTAAATATAATTAAATTTAAATTATTCTTAACTCAAACAGTAAATTATGTGTAATATTATAAATTAAAGTTTATTTTATATACCTATACCTTTATTATATTACGTTTAAAATTTTATTCGTAGATTATACCAGTGGTATATTTTCATTATTTTTTTTTTAAGTAATAAATTTATTGGTAATATTAAATAAAATATTTTTTTTTGACTGTAATCGTGTAACCGACAACATTGGTAAATTAAATTTAATATAAATTAATTAAAATTAGATTACAGGAATAATTATGAATATAACCTATTTTTTAATAAATTATCCTGTAGATACATAATAACTATTACTCTAAAATGATAATTTTTTTTTTATTCTGTATGGTCTATGAAACATACCATTCATCTATGCTAGACAATAGTATATACAATTGCATAGCCAGAGAAGTTACCGGGTTAACCCCTTCCTGTCTAGAAATTATTCCATTATAAATAATATACATATTCAAGATATTACACAGTATTATATTATATTATTATTATGCTCTTCGACAAATTTAAATGTGTGATGGATATCGTGAATATGTAGGATCGAAATTGAAATTACCACAAAGGTTATAATATGAGTATCGAGGAAAACGATATCTATTATTCATCTGTTGCATTATCTGCAGAATAATTTGCACAGAAATGTGCTGTACTATTCAAAAGATATTTGAGGATCAATTTAATTATACACAAGATACGTGAAAGTTCACAATTCAGTTTATGTTCAGTTTAGTTGCAATGGAGTGAATACAGTAGCAAAAGTTATATAGTATAATATTATAAAGTCACTACGACAAAATCTCTAACTGGTTAAAACAGTCTTTCGTGTAGCTAAAACTTCTGTATAGACTAACCTTATACCCGATTAATTTAACGAAAAATACTGAATAATTAGAAAAAAATGATTTATTCCGGTTTTAGATAATGTATAATATATTACCATTCATTATCACGAAATTATCTATATTTTAAAAAGACATAGGTTCTTCAGTATTTAGTATTCGTTTAGTTTAACCTGATAAACTTATAGTAATTTCAACTATATACATATATCTCGTATAACACCCAGTCCTCTAAGAATAATGTTATAAACAGATTCCTCACTTCAGTCATTTTTAACAATAAATATCGATATCTGAAACAGCACAGGACCGATTTTCTCGTAATCCGGAGAAAAATCTATTAGAAGAAATATAAATCAGTAACTTTTTAATGCCTCGTATTATAAACCGGTTTTAATTTTAATCTATGTTATTATAAATAACCTGACATTTTTCATTTAAGTCATATTCGATCTTATGTTTTTGGTAATAATTTTACTCAATTATTTGAATATGCAATAAGTTCGTAATTAAAATACAAACCTAAGGATATAATTATTAAATTTTCTGATATTTCTTATTTTGTTTTTATAACGATAACTTAAAAATACATAGTATATTACAGTATTTTACGTGGAGACAAATTATTAAAAATGAATTATATTTCTAACACAAATTATTATTTATACAATTCAATCATTTTTGTTAATATTGATAAAAATGACAATTCAATCACCAAATTTACTGTATCCTACTATATAAACTACCGAATTTTATTCAACTTATCATTATATATTTATATTTTTTTAAATATCAATTTTAATATGAAACTAATGTGTTTTAATAAAATATATATCAAAATGATTTATTTGTTTGATACATAGATATTATAAAATTTTACAATACACATTTAAAATATAATAATGAAAATATATTTATATTTTATTAATTGATGAAAAACCCAGTAAGATTGTTATTTTCAATAGTATTTCTTGTTAGTATTCACATATTATTAGGTAGTGTAAATAGTGATATAATGAATTCAGTTATTACCGTAATTACTATAAATGAAACAAATTAAAATTATATTTCAATTTTTTTTTCGATAGTAAATAATATAAAAGAAATTTCCATTTTGACGATATAAAATTGAAAATAAATTTGTATGATAAAATACGTGCTTTATTTACCTCATCTTTATGTTAAATTAATATATATATATATATATATATATATAGGTATTCATTAAAGTTGAACAATTTATGAAGATAGAACTGGTTAAACAAAATTGATTTTTATTACAACGATATCAAAATACAAAATTAAATTGCTTTCGTCTAAATATAATTTAGAAACTATTTTAATTCAGAAATATGAATTATTTTAAAATTTATTATGATAGGTAAATAATCGGTTTTGAAAAATACAGTAATATGGAGCTGGTATCACTAGTTACATTGTTATCGGTTATCGTAAAAAGTCGGTATTAAAATTGTATATTATTTAGATAAATGGTGTACCTTATCTTTGCTAATACCACAAAAATAAAAACTTAATCTACTCTAATATCCATACATTTTTTTTTATGAATTTAAACAATTTTAAAACAAAAAAAGGGTCAAGGACATTTGTAAACGTACAAATTTCTAAAAAAGTGATTCCATAAAAAGTTATGAAAAGATAGTACGTACTTTTTACGAGACTTATGCCGGACACACACTGTATTGTTTATAGTACAGTATACCAATAATAACTTTATAAACTCCGTTTTCATATTGTTCGCGTATATAAATGATTAAATTAGTCATTCGTTCTTTATCGCGTGACATAGTATTTCATTTTTGTGAATAATATTATAAAATAAAATAAAAGCATTCTGAATACTTGTGCGCCAACTGAATAATAGTAATAAAAGAAAAAAAAGAACTCGACAAGTTTGCCAAAAAAAAAAAATAAAAATAAAAAAAACACACACAATAGATATTATTCATCGTGTTAAAAATAATGCCCCCTGCACACTAAAAGTCGACCGGTTAAATTTTAATAAAAGAAGAAAAACATCGAAAGAGGACGAACATAATATTATAATAATAATAATAATTATTATTATTGTACGTCTGGTAATCGTGTGCGGTGGAAGTTTGGCCTTTCCATCGCGCCGGTGACAGTGCAGCCGCCGCAGGCAGGCAGGGAATAATAATATTGTGCGCACCGCAAAGTTGTTGGCCAAAGTTTCCGCCCATTCGTTGTATGATGTGTATACCTATGACTTTTAGCAGCCCAAACTTTATTCTCGAAATTTCGAGGTGGGACGACTGGAAGGTTTTGGAAATTTATGGGGCGTGTGTTCGCCCCCCCCCCCATGCAGAACAGTAGTTATCGGGTTGTATAGTATTATTTGACTTCTTGTGTGTGCTTGTTTGTGCAGCATTGCCGTATAATAACCGTCGGGGTGAAAAAGCCGAACTTCTGCCAGAAGCGGGAGAGGAGGTTTCCGTATAATATTTGACGAATTTAATCGCACGAATTCAGAATTCGTATACTTACCTATAAATTGCCCATATAGATTTCACGATATTTTACGTGGGCTGTTTTTTTCATTCAAAACGTTGTCATCGATCAATAGAAATGCCCGTATATGACACGAGAGACTTTAAAATTTAAAAATTTTCAATATTGTATTACTTCAACGAATGACGTGATTCGCCGCTTACTTTACGAATTTCACACAATTTTAATTAGGTATATATTCAAAATGTCCAATCGACGTGAAAATATAGAAAAACGTAAATATTATGACAATTTAATCAAAAATCTAAAAGCAATAGTCATATATTTCAAAAATATGCGCTGCTAAACCAAATGCGTGTTTTGACCATATTATAGTTGACAGTTGTGTTTATTTTTTTTTTATTTATTCATTTCGAATGGCAAAAGTATCAAGCACATGTTATGGTAACAAAGAATACGACATAAAATAATATTATAAAACATAACATAACTGGTCATTATAGTATATACAAATGTCAACGTACAGATAAATATGTAAATATGTAAAACAATAAATGTAATAATTTACAAGTCCAAGACAAGTTCATCTAACCATGATGTTACCGCTTCCCTGGTAACTCGATGAATACCTGTAATCCCTTGTTCAAATAGTCTTTTGGGACATGATATTCTACAATGCGAGTCATAGTTATTGTTATGTTACTCCACAGTCACATGTTGCGCTCTATCTATAGCGCCATTTGTACAAAAGAGAATACCACACACCATTCCATGTCTGGTCAAATAGATAAAATTTTATCAAATTTTATACTAGTTTAAACTATCAGTTATCATGTTTACAGCTATACATTTTATATAACTATAATTTTCTCTGAATTATCGATTTCTTCCGTTATTCTAGCTAAGTTTTTACACCTCTTTTTCGTTGCACACACCATCCGAATAAATGTCAAGTTGTCTATGCCAAATTGATCACCTGTACTCGTACGTTGTTGACGTCGATGATGTGTGTGCCCGGCGACAACGACCCATCATCAAAGTTTCGTACACCACCTCTCCGTCCGTAGAAAAACTTCCTGACCACAGAACGTACACACAGTGACTTACGCCTCGCGATAAAGTTTGTCCGGGAAAAACACACATAACCGCAAAACCGCTCCCTTTTTCCACAAACATTCCTCCTTCATACGCCCCACTTCAACTCTGTAAACTGTTGAGCGATATACTGCGAAGTATACTTTAGTTTGAGTGTGTATACTTGTACGTATTTTGTGTATTTTTCTATGTTTGTGTACGCGTGTACTTTTCGACCCCGTCTCCCAGCATACAGCTGTTGACGTGTCACGTGTCTATTTTTTAGTGGAATGTTTTTCCTGTTCACATTCCAGTACACGGTAGAACATTTGCTTATGGCAGCTTTTGAGCCCTACTCTATTTAGTGTAATATTGTTTCAATAATAATGATAAATATCGATAAAATTAGTGTTACGGTTAGTTTTTGTGTAGTTTTCGTTTTCCAAAATGCTGCGTTTGCGTACCTAATGAAATTACACAACATACGTGCTATGATGTTCTCCAAAGGTCAAAATACTGCATTAAGTTCCAAAACTAAACAAACATAAATAAAACGGGCCATATTTTTATGTTGAACGAATCGGAAATTCGAGGGGATTTTTTTTCGTTTTACCGTTTAAGGCTTAAACTTGGATAAAATGCGTAGGTTAAATACGTTTTTAGAGAAAATAGAAAAACACTAAGCAAGAATTCAGTGACTGTAGATATGGCTTTATGATAATTTTGTTAGATGGTCAGTAAAACTGACGAAATGTGGATTATTTTGTAATACATTTTAATTAATATTTATGATACGAAATCTATTTAATAATAATATTCATTAATAATAATCGAATTAACCGAAATGATTCCAAAAATTAAACATATTGTATACATGATAAAAATAGATTATCCATTGAAATCGTATCATGGACATTAAGATAAAACAATTCATTTTTTCAGTTTTTCATTACTATCTTGTTTTTATTTATTTTTTTCTAGTGTTTATTTAAATAATACAATTATAATATGAAATTAAAACTTATATGTGTTATTGTTAATCAAAACGCATTGTTTATTTTTGATTACAATTATTATGTTACGTAGGTATTGGTAGTAAAAAAATTTGTTCAATATAGATGACTAATTACAATTAATGTTAATGTGATATTTGTATACATATTACATGTGTTAACATTGCAGATTTCACCGTACTTTCCATCTATTATTATCTATTATTATTATTATATTAAAAAATACTTACTTAAAATCATTTGATTGTTATACAATTTATTAAAAATTTAAATTTTATTCATAAAAATATATTTTTGTAACATATATATATATATATATATATATATATATATCTTCTTTCTACTCCTACTTTCTACTACTTCTTATATACCTTATTTTGTCTTCCCTAATCATTCCACTTATCCACCTTAACATTCTCATCTTTACACTTATTCTCTGTTCTATCTTTCTGATATTTATTTGTGTATAATTTATAAAATATCATTGGCTTTACGTTTCCTATCACATATTCCATTAATCCATGAATTTTTCACGAGCTTTTCTTAAATGATACTGTGCATAAACTATAGTTTTTTTTTTTCTAATACAATAATTCATTTTATAATATAATTATCTGGTCGAAAATTATAACATAAGCGGTTTTTCACTTTAATTGTCGGTTAACTTGACTAATTTATGTTTAGCTATTTTATTTTAGTACTTTTAAATATATATACTAGTACAATTTTGGTAATTCAAACTAGAATTTAGTTAATCTACATATATATTTTCAAAAAATGTTTAATAATTATATTTTTCAATGCTGTTTGTATTTAAATGTTGTACATTTATTTTTTTCAATAAATTTATCATTGAATGTAACAAAATAAATCATAATTTTAGACAAATATGAAAACCAATAATAAATAATAATTATTATTATGTACCTATGTATAATCGTTTTAATTTTTCACTGAATTTTATTATAATTTCAAATTTGAAAAAATAGTATTTCATTTACACTTTGAATCTAAGGCCATTTTTTTTAATCGAATTTATTCACCGAATTTTTCAATACCTGGATAATGTTTAGTCACTGAATATAATGAATTCGACAAATAACTGGTAATAATACAAATGCATGTTTTTTATCAGGTTTATGACTAATAAAACGGGAAAACTAAAAAATAAATAACAGCGACCAATCTCAATCAAGTAAATCTGTGTAACTTTTTTTTTTAGTCTACTGACTATACTACCACCTATTTGTATCCACTATTTCACGAATATTGCATTAAAAAATATATCAGTTTAGTTCTTCAAAAGTTTATTTCCCGAAGAAATACATTCGATGAATATTTGTCTGGCGAATAGTTAGATTATGAAAGAATTAGGCCTAAGGTAATTCAATTTTAAATTCTGAGTAAAGAAAGAAATGTATTTATTTTATAATTATGCATTTTTTACACCTTTGTATACTTTTTTGAGCAGAAAGAGAGCAGACGAAGTCTTAGAGTAGTAAATATCTTTTATAATAACCAATTTACTCTGTAATTATACACAAAATTACTAAAAATAACCGTAAATTGTTATAAATCAGAAAACAAAAAATACTAAATAGTTGAATTGATTACTGAAATATTTACTGTACCACTATAATGACGACTCAAAACTTAAAAATTGTTTAGAAATTTATTAAAAAATGTAAACTACATTTTTATTTATTTATACACTTTATTGTGTAAAAAGAATCAAGTAGAATTTTTGAGTTAAGAGATTTCTAATAGGAAATATATTCTAGTTAGTACTTTAAAGTTGTCGTATTTTGAATTTCTCTGTAATTTTCATAAGACAAATACCTATATAAAATAATTGTAAAATAATAATTTTATACTGAACTTGATTATGAATCTTTTTTTTCAAATGCATTAGTTAATATTAGCTTTCAAATTTAAATTACAAATAACACACATACCTACACTATCCTGTCCAAAAACTCATGGAACTGTTGAAAATATGTCACTATCTGTTTATTTAGTGGACTTTTTAAACTTTGAAAATTAACTAGATTATATCATATTATATTACTCACATGTGTCTTTGCAACTAATAAATTTCATATGTTTACCTTATACCAAATAATTAGTGAATTTTTAAAGTTAACGTTATGAAACTATTGGTATTTTTACATTTTAATTCTTATGTTATTATATTAAAATGATTTTTCCACGGCTGATGGTAATAAATAAATAATACTAAACTATTCAATTTTGTTTCTGTTCCAGAGTCTTGAATACTAATAAGATTGAACTAGGAAATAAATATTCCACCATTAAAATAGACAATCATTTTAAAAATAAAAGAGGTAAGAATTAAGTTTAAATATAAGAGTATAATCAATACAAATATATCATTGGGTTCGTTTTAGGTTTCTATAAATTAGGTATTTATAGATACCTAATATTACCGTTGTATTTGTTTGTTCTATTGATGATTAGATACAATTAAAATTTCATTTTTATTACAGGTTAATTAAAATATTATAATATTATAAATATATTTTAAGTTTTCGATTAATTTTATTTGTCATGCATTTACTTTTTCGGTTCTCTTTTGATAATACACAATTATAGAAAATCTTATTTAAAATTCCAAAAATGTCCAGACCTAAATGTTTCATTTTATAACAAAAATAAATAAAGAAAAATATGAAAAAAGTTAATATAATTTGTATTTTCGACAATCTAAAGTTAATATAATATCTCTATGAATGAATATATAGTACCATCTTCACCAATTTTATCATTATTTAATATTTGTATTTTAGAATTGTATGTTCATTTAATTTGTAACTATATGAAAATTACCTAAAACAAAATAATATTGCCTATTGTTAATGTAATATAAATTATAAATCAAAATTCATTACTTATTTATGAACTCTTATTCAACAAAATTTTACATATAATAATATATAAAGAACTTTACGTTCTAAACACTAGACCATATAGATCTTAATTTCATTGAAAAACACTATTTCAATAACGGCTACATTATAAAAATATTCTATCGTAACAATAAAATGGTAGTTTAATTTATATTAGTTATATTTTCTTTAAGAAAGTTAAATTATATATAAAACAAAATAAATATATATATATAGGTATATATAAATTTATAATATTATAGAAAAATTGTGTATGTTTAACCGTTTGTAAAATACAGTTCAATGAATATGAAAGAAAATCAATTTTGTCAAATAAACTAAATATTCTAAATTGCATTATTTTCCTTGAACTATAACGGATTTACAATAAATTTTACGATGAAACCCATTTTAAATACACCTAGTATTACTTTCTAAAATTAAAGTTACGATTATTTTCTGCGATGTACTTGCGACTTTGTGACATAGATTTTATCCACATCACATTTCTTGCATGACTCGACAGATCTAGATGATCCCGTCTAAAATATTTTTGAAACACAATCTCACAAAATACGGATATCCCTCTACAATATTTCTTTGGGCAATCTCATCGGCGATAATTTTTCGAACATCTCTCGTCCACCATGTTCCATACACCCATACACTTGTCGTCTGTAGTCTAACCCGTTATTTCATAACATATATAATACATAAATACATACGCACGCGAATCTATACAATAACAATTTCACGTCAGATGCCGTAGAGTCACGATTTCTAACTTTATGGAATTTTTAGACACGTTTCAAACTCATAACTCGGGTTTTGACGGTGCAATTCTCTCGCACAAAAGGAAAACGGCATACACGTCGAACCGTTTACCCGACCACGGTGTGTATGTGTAACTTTTGTCGACGAAAGTTTGGTGTCAGTTGCGTTTGGGAATTTGGCGAGAGAGAGGCTCGACGATGGCAGTATACGCGTATAAGATCGACTATAAGGTTTATAATTTCATCACATTCTCGCGTCGTATCGCGTAGAAAGAAATTCCGAGTACATTGACGTTAGTCGCTAAAATCGTTTAATAACGTAAAATATGTAATAATAATATGTAAGTCAATATTTCAAATGTGTACTTAAAAACGTAACATTTTCGTATTTTAAGTTTGTCGTACATTGAAAACATCAAGGTGCCTAATAAATATGACGGTAGATGAGGTGTGAAAAAGACATTACGATACGACTAACTATATAGAAACAGACAAAAATATCGTATTGTAATTATGTACGTAACGATAGTGTGTTAATATTAATTGTTTCATTGTTTCGCGATCTATACGTGCATCATAAACACCATCTAAATCTCACGAGTGCATGGGATCGTTTTTATAATATTATTTTAACACGTAACGTTCCCAACCAAGAACCGCATCTAAATTATAATTTTCACATCACGATAAAACGTATATATTTTACAATAAGTAAACTTAAAATTTCGCCATCTGTCCGTATTAAATAAATACGGTGGACAGGTGTGTATTAATGCGAGTTTAATGCTCGTCGCACCATGGATCGTTATCAATTAATCACGTTTATTTTTAAAGCTTTTGTCATTACGACAAATTAAACGCCATTTAAAAAAAAAAACGGTTATCTTATGGTTTATATTATTTTAGATAAATATTTATGCTCGATTGCGAGAATAAATGAGTAAAAAGAGAAAGTTTTTGAATGTTTAGCTTAGCTCATTAATACCATTGACTAAATAACACAACTAGTTTGAATTTTAACATTATAAACTTAATTTTTGTATATCTTACATAATAATCGAGTTAGGTTAACGACTATCGTGAATTTTTAATACACATTTTATTGCGAGTATATATTATAGTTCAATCAAAATTCAAATATAACAATTAAATATTAAGAAATGAGAATTCAATATTCAAAAAAAGTAATAGGTATGTAAGCAAATTAGGTACATTGATTTTAATAACTGTTAAGTTACGAATTTCAATTGGTTTAATAGAAATAAAAAAATAGCCCTTTCTTGCCCAGTGGACTCTAAAATTTTCCAAAAAAAATTCGTATTAAATCAACAATATATTTAAGGGGGATTTCTACTTATAAGTCTCAAGACTATAAAAGGATGAGTAAACAAATCAAAAAAAAATGTTTTAAAAATCTTATATTAACAAATAGGTAAATTAAAAAATAAAATTATTAAGTTACTAATTTTTTTTTTCATTTTTACTTTTAACTTACCTAGTTTAATTTATTTTTTGTTATCAATTAATTTTGAATTGAAGACTATTAATTTAACGTATATAATTTCAGTTATTTTAGATTTTGAGAGAAAAAAGAAATATATTGTTTTAGAATGTATTTTTTCCCCAAATCTGCACTAAAAATAAGAAGTGCTCAAATAATTACATGCAGTAACATTTTCCAGTAGAAAATTGGATCTAGTTTGTAATTTAGAGGATAATTGTTCTATTTTAAGTTTTTTCGACAATCGAGTAAGAAAACATAACCTAAAATTGATAAAGGATTATTATTAAGGAATAACGGTGAAGCATAATTTTTTCATTGTAATTTCGTATACAATGGGTCTTAAGTATTATATTTTTTTTCCCAATTTTGGGTTATTTATAGCAATTGTTATCATAAAAGCATTAATTTTAGGTTTTATAACATACAATTTTAATACAATGTTAAAAATACATGAGCATACATAATATAGCATATAGCATAAAATATACAAAAAAAAACGTAAAAATCAGTACACAGGTGCACATTTTTATAATACACCTTTTAATTTTCGACTACATGTATTTTTTCGGTGTGTGTTCAAATACCAGGAAAAAGTAGGTCTATAGACATGACATTTTACGATAAACGAATGTAAGTAAAATCAACGTAAAATAAATTAAAAATGAAAAACAATATTTTTCTCAATCTTTTCATTAAAAAAAATCATTTTAGCTATTAAGACTTGAAAATTTTCTAAAATATATTATAATATATTAAACTATATTACAAAAACATCAATATTCGGAAGTCATAATTTTTTTTAATTGTCATTTAAATTATTTTTAATTAAATTTTGGATAATATATTATTTTATTTTAGAATGAAATGTTTTTGAATTTTTCCCGGGAAATGAATCTAGATTAGGGTTATCATGTTTAAAAAAAATTTAAAAAAAACACACTTCCCCCTTCTCCTCAATGGTAATTGTATCACAATATTAATATAATTTTACAAATTAAGCTAATAAAAAAACGGTTATTCTCGTAAATTTTATACAAACATTGAGAAATTGCTTTGGAAAATGACAAATAAACAAAAAAAAAAAAAATAATGATATTTTTTCATAAATTATAAAAATGTGACAAATTTATTTTGATTTTATTCAGTGTATCTACAAATTTAATTTTTTATGAAAATGTAGTAAAAAAAATTCATTCAATTTCTCATTACTTCACATTATTGAATGGGACCTATTTATAAAAAAAAAAAAAACCTGAAATAAACGGGACAAACTTTAAAAACAACGGAACAAGAAGCATCCAGTTAGATGTTTGTTGAGAGAACGGGACGCAATGCTGAAAAACGGGACAGTACCAATTTAAACGTGACGATTTTAGGCTATTTATAGCAATTTAAAATGTTTAAATATTTTTTAATAGTTATTTCATTTTTTTTAACAACGTGTATGATTTTAGTATGAAATCTGTTTGAGTTTTGGAGGAAAGCACTACCTATACATAAATTATATTGATGTTATATTTTTTGTTAGTCATATATATACTAATAGTGATACTCATTATATTATATACATTGAATCTTCGTTTAGAATCATTCTATTGAAAGAAATGATTAATCATTGATTCAAATTCTGTACTAAACAGTATCTTACTAAACAATTATGGAATGATATTATGTGTTATTGATTTTCATTTTACAAACATAAAATATATTTATAAAAGCTTCAATATTATTAATCTAAAGTAAAATTTACTTTTTTGTATTTATATACATATTATAGGTATACATACATCATGTCCTTTTAATTTAAATATTCTTATATTAATTTATAGACAAATTTCAAATACCCATATGAATACATTATTGATTATTTGTAATTAACATTTTTATATAAGACAATATAAGTATTTTAATATATTTGAACAAACATACGACTATTATTAGTTTCTAGTTACTACATAGTATACATAGGTAAACAATATTTCAGAAACGCAACAAAATTTTAAAAAATAAAAATGTTTTTATTCTTTTTAAATATCTTAGATTTACTTTGTTATTCAAATATTCTATCAAGATAAAAAAAAAAACGTCATAGTACATAGTATATTTTCTTGTTTTTAAAAAGAACAAGTATACGTGCTTGACTTGCACAAACGTAATTTATCAAAAACTATATTGTATATATAGGTACGTGTATTTTAAATTACCTTATTAAAAACGCGAACTATACACAATTTACAGATTAATACACTTGAAAGATCACAAAGAAATAAAATTAAACACGAATGTATTATAAAGTATAAACTATAAGATAATATATTTATAAAAATTAATTTAATCTTAAATATTATGTGAAATACACTTGTGGTAAAAATAAATTTTTAATTATAATAATACATGGAAATTAGTAGTGATTAATTTTATTTTGCAATGAGGTTTATTTAAATTATAAATTACAATAATTATATTTAAAACGCATATTTATGATTTTCAATAAATTTTATCGGTTTTTCACAGAACAAATCCTTGGTTGTATTTATACAAATACCTAACAAATCATCAAAATGACTGAAATTATTTAGCCGACAAACATTTTGTTCAATTAATATACACAAAGTAAAGGGTTTAACAAAACAACTTTGTCATTTATGTTTAATTAATTGTCGGAAGACCAAAGTAATTAATGTTCTAACGAAATATATACAAGTAAGTATACACTTACAGTAAAATGATGTATTTTTTTCATTGGGTTAATAGAATAGTCATTATCAAGATGAGAATTTATTGTTACATGGACAAAATAATATTAATATATTTATTTATCAAATAATATTTAAATTATCGTGATAAAATGTTAACAAATCCAATTTGTCGTTTTCAAAAGTATTTTTCAGGGAACTCGTTGCATATACTGTTCAGTTTTCATGTAATTTTATGTTAAAATTTCTATAATATTCTCATTATAACTCGGCGCTTTTTAAACCAAATTAAAACTTGATTTTAAATAATAAATTATTATAATTTTCTCTAATGCATTTTTAAAAGCATTTCATAACTTATCTCTAAAACGTATTATGATTCGGTTAATGAAATAAAAACAAAATAAATGTTTGTTTAATATTTCCTCAAAAAAAAAAAAAAAAAATTATATATATAAACATACATTTTTTTTTCATAATGACTACTTCATTTTTCTATGGTTTTAGTGCCAGTATAAAACTTAAAAAATTAAATTAAAAATATGTGTATAATAATGTGTATAATAAATATATTTATATATATTATATTTTTTACCAACTATTATGACCGTTTTGATTCATTTATTTTGAAAGGTTAGTTAATTGCCTGGAAGCTAAAATAAATACATTTTAATACAATAAAACAAACGCATAATTTCTGTATAGGTATATATTATACCGTCGGAAATTATGATTATACTTTTAAAACAAATGCTTTCGTATTTTTCAAAGGAATATTTTTAAGTTAAAATGTACAAAAAAAAAAAAAATATAATAATAATAATAATAATAATAATAATCATAATAATAATAATAATAATAATATAGTAAAATTATAGTTTTATGTCTTTTTACTTTTGTGAAAAGACGTTGGATAAATTGGTATTTTAAACATTCAACAAACTAAATAATAACCTTTTGCTGCACCGTGTATATATATATATATATAGTCGAACGTCTTGTTTATTTCAATTATACTATCGAGATTACGAATAAAACGGTGGAATTAAAAATAACGAAAGGGAACGAGGGGGAAATTGTTTTAACTTAAATGTCTTCTATACGTTAGGAGTTTTTACCTCAAAGGCTGCAAGAACGGTAATAAGTCGCCGATGGCGAGATCGTTCCGCAATAACGGAAACAATATAATGCAGCGTCGTCTGACAATTAACATTGTTTCCACTCGGTAGTCGGTTATATCTCATTATAATATTATATTATATTATAAACGATATATTTTAGTGGCCTTTGTTTTTGCACGTCACGATGAATGTACATCTATATTCAAAAATCAATTCGTTTTAAAGCGCTTACACACAATATAATAATATAGGTAATACGTATTATGTGTTACAAAATAAAAAAATCATATATTATTATAAAATATAACGTAGTTTGGAAAAATTTTCACCTGAAAGGTCGTCATTACGTATAAATACGTATTGTAGAATATGTATATACGAACAATAATATTATATATTATTAATGTACGGAAACAGTTTATTAACGTTAATATACGACAATAGTACGTAATTATTAATATGTGCAGACATTCCGGGCGTGCGAGCGCGTGTTCAAAACGAATGAAATTAAAGTAGCGAATAAATAACGAACGCATAACTGCCCTTTGTAAACGTGCGCACGAATATGAATTATATTCTTAAAAACGAAAAACAAAACAGAAACAAAAAAGAAAAACAATAGCTAATTGTTATTACAGGGACGAATATATATTATAGACCAACGTGTTTTTGCCCGTGTTCCGTAGTAGAAAATGTATTGTTAATATAACAATAATATTATTGTGCATATCTCATAGAGTATAATATAGAGATGTCCTTACGTATACTCGTATGCATAGCAATATGAACTAATCAAAACAGCGAATTACAGTGTGCCCTTATAAGAGGGAATGAAATATCGTATTCGCCCAGTTTGAAGTTTGACTGATTTTTATCAATTATTATCTATTGGTTTATCAAATTCGTATAATACATTTAGGATAGTTTCTTTGTTTTGCTTGCACATTTTTGAAATTGAATATAATTTAACATACTACTGAATATATTTTAAACGTAAAACAGTAGATAAATACACAAATAATAATTAAAAACTTGAGATGCAACGAACACACAGGGTATGAATATCGAGAGTGAAAATAGTACTCGGTGAGCACTTACATTTCGACGTCTGTGAGCGAATCCTGATAATAAATAACCAAGGTAGGAAATACAATAGAATATTATTATCAAGGCTTTTTTTTTACACATGGTCATAATGTAATTTGCTCTTTTCCTTACTTCAAATTTTTATGCCTATGGCCATCCCCTGGTATAGCTATTCTACTATAATATAGGCATCTGCTGACTGAGGTTGGGTTTTACAAATCTTGTTTTAACTCGAGTTCAGTTGAACTTGGTTCATCAACTAATCCTAGTTTATTTTAAGGTACCTTCACACTCCATCGTGTGGTCCATAATCTTAGACGCCGTGTTAAAAATCTAGCGATCTGATTGACTGATCACATTGATTAAATTTATAATCGATTGTGTCATCAAATGTTACCGTAGAGTTGAAATATATTCAATTTTCTGTCGTGTGGTTATAATGGTATATTAGCGTAACAATAATAATAATCGTAATGTGGTGTTTACTGTGTATATCACCCGTCGGCAGTCAATATAAAATTTGTTATTATATTGATAATTGATTAGCAAAAATATTATATACCAAGAACCCTTATCACCCGGACGTGACCAGGTTACCCGGACGTTTCGAAACGAGTGGACGACACGATAAAGTGTGAAGGTACTTTTACTGTCGGTAATATAATCAGAGAATTACCTAATCGTAGTTTAACCTGTGGTTTAATCAAATTATCTGTGATAATAGCATAGCTGTGTGATTGTGGCATGATGAATGTCGATTCCGTTTTTATTGTTCCTGCATTAAATTAAATTTTAAAAGGACTTTATTTAATTTATTCGTATAACAAAAATAAAGTCTGACGATGAAAATTTGACGGATGATAAAGAGTTTATGGAATTAGCACAAACAAATAGAGACGTTTCTTGAGCGACCTAACCATTTTATAATGTGGAGAGATGCACAATTCTTTAGTCGCTTTCGTCTATCTAAGAACAGTGTATATTTAATTCTAGATCACATTAAAGAAAATATTACGTCACCAACAAATAGATACAGTATACAAGTTCTATAATTATAGGAATCTATAAGACACACACACAATGTCTCTGTATAAATTGATACAAAACTGAAACTTTAAATCGTCAAAAAATATTGATATCTCTGTGATCAACATTAATGAATAACCAATCAAATTGAAGATCATCTTTAAACTTTATTTAATTCACTAAGATGGGCAGATCACGTAAACTATGGTTTAAACTAGGTTCAGTGAATTGTAATACGCACTTTTCGATTTGAACTAGGTTTAAACTAATATTGTAATAACGACCCATAGTTTCATCGAATCCAATCTTTTTTTTTTTTTAGACAAAAGGGTATATCAAATCCGCCAGTACCGGTTCCACCACAACAGGTAGACTGTACACGACCGAATCATCAATTCCTCCACCTACCTTTCTTACCTGAAATTTTTCATCAGTACCACGCAATATATCTGAGCACCAGTAAAACACGATTACGTACGAATTTTTGCGCAATGTTGCTGTTTATTAATATTGCATTTTGTCCTACACCTAAACCGTATTTAAATGGATATTTTATTTACTCGACATGGTGGTCCGAGTAAGCGAATACACCCGGATATAAATATATTGTGACGATTTTCGATACGAAATTTGACAAAAATTCACGGTTGGTTGCGAGCTTGTGGGTGGTGTAAAATCAGTTAAAATGTAAAAAAACAAAATATACACACAAAATTGTTAAAAAAATGTTATGATACCTGTTATATTTTTATTATTTTTTTTTTTTATCCGATGATATTTAACTTATTCTGTGAATATACTACACTCTTTAGGCGTGTCTAGATAGTGATAATTGCTATACGAAACAGGATATTTACCACGTGGTTGTGGGATTGATAGATCGTTTTTAGTATACCTGTTGCAGTATAATTGGTACTGGTGAAATCTCGGTGGTATATTGGCAGAATAAATATATCCCCCTGCCGACTACCGTACGAACATATACATTTTAACGAATAGAAATAAAATTTATAATGTATCGATTTTTATTGATATATTTTATTCTACACTATTTCACGAAATATCGTCCGTATAAAATTCGTCCATCGCCACACATCCTCTCAACATATAACCACACTCATTAATAGTGTTTATCGTACAGTTATAAGAAAACAGGTGTGGTATTTACTTTTTTTAATTTTACTTATCACTTATCACTTGCCTGCATACTATGCGATACTGTCTGTCATATATACATGCACAAATACGGACGATTAAACCAAGTATAAAATTGCTTTTTGTTTTTGTGTGTATGCATACACATTTTAGGATAGAAGAAGATAAGAATTTTTCGGGGTGGTTATAGTATTCTATTGGTTTATATTATTTTTTTACCAATATTTTAACAGATACTTTTCTACTTTTCCGGAACTTATATATTACATTGTTTTTGAACTTATCGGTTTTTGTCTTGAGCGTAAAGGAAAATTATTGTGTAAACGACGATGTAAACACAAAATTTATTTAAATCGAAAAATAATCATTTTACATTTTTACTGAATTTCGCTCAGAATCAGTTTTCGAAATACATTTTTTCAGATAAACGGAATCGAGTAGATGATAAAATATATTTTTATCTATTTTATTTCTATTTTTTACTAGAAACTTTGTTTTTCAACATTTCCAGCAGTTGTGTTAAGCGTAAAGGAAAATTCTGTTTTATAACAGATTATTTTAAACATATTATGTTGAGACACCTATTATATCTCCACTGTTTCTATCCTATCAACATATTGTTATAGTTACTATTACAAAATTGTGAGCAATACCATTGTGGATTTGAGAATCTATTTTCGTTACATTTTTTTTACTCATTGTTAGTAAGGAGAAAGAAAACTTGATTTCTAACACGCTCAAATTATTTGTCGTTACAATTCGTTGCTTTGCTTTAATATCAAAATTAAAAATGTTGATTTGTTTTGTTGGGTTTACGTTTATATATAAAAGTAGGTATAAATATGTGAAACAAATAGTTTGAATTCTGTATCAAATTATAATTTATTGTTTAAAATGTCTATAGTAACCTAGAATTTAGTACAGTCGCAAGGTAGATTTTTCGACCTTATTAAACGATAAAATACCAACAAAACTTTGCTCAAAATCATTTTTCAAATGCAATGGTTTATCTTTGTTTTCAAACTTTAAGTAAACATAATATCACCCTAATATTTTCGAGGATCGTAAGGACGATGAAACAATACCAACCGTAATATATTTATTTTGAAAATTTTTGAAATACCATATATTATGTACATTGGTGAAAAATGTATCATTGAAACATTATTGAAGCATAGTTAATCATTATAAGAAACACAATTAAGAAAACTTTGACTATTCTGCCAGAAATGTTTGCACACGAATATGTAAATATACTTACTCGAATTACATGCTTCACTGACAAGTCGAGTACAATATATAAAATGTAATGTAATGGTAGCTAACGTATAATAGTGAATGAATTTTAACTTATATAATAAGTATCAAATTTGCGAATTATATCGGTGTAAAGGGTTCGCCGAATGGTCGGTACTCTATATCGTTTACTCCTATCGTTTAGCAGTCCCTCGTCCTATCGTTTTTAGTATTTATTTTTATTTTCTCTGTGTATATCCTGTTGCTTTCTCTATCTTTCTATATATATATATATATATATATAGCTGTAAACTATAAGTGTTACCTAGAGAACAGTCGAGTTTCAGATAACAAAATGTAATTTTAGATAATCATCAAAGACGGGCGCTTTTAAGAGGCAATTTAAGCGCACAACCGCCGTCTGCCGCATATAAAAAACAAATAAAAAAATATAAGAAACTACTAATAAATTTACAACGTCTCCTTTGCAAAAAAGAAAGAATCATTATTATTTTTCACGGCGCATGTTTTACTGCCCCCTGCTTATATATAACAACGAGTATATCAAGAGATTTTTTACAATTTTTATTTAATCGTCCAAATCCAAACACTGCCGATACATCGAAACGACACTTATGGACAATATACAATCTTCCTTCGTATAACTTCGATGTTATTACCTGTATTACATATTATGTATATAACATAGGACTATAGTCTCAGATTTTGAGAAGTTATCAAACGAAAGTAATTATTGCCGGAAGCGTGTGCCGAATTTATTATTTCAACACTCCTCAAAATGCGCTCCACGTTGACAAAGTATACGGGTGTTTAAAATATATATCTTTATTTCCTCTTCCTCTCGGCCATGGGTCCAATGCGTTTTTAAGAGCTATATACATATTATAAGCTGCAGTAGAAAAAATAACTGAGTAAAAAAAAACGAGATTCGGGATGAGCGGCGGACGGAGGCAGTGATATAGTCACAGCACATAAACCAAACAATTTTAGTAGATTAATTTCCCTCGTGGCGAATATTAAAAACTGAAAAACAAAAACTGATTTCACTATAAAACCATATTATATTTGGCATTATGTATATATTTTATTCTTTTATTAACTGCACGTAATGCGAGACGGAGATTATATGCGTTCAGCCAGTACTTGAATGAATACGCGTATAAGATCGTATCGTTCTCAACTATAGTAACTATATGCACTCATATACTAGGGTATATTATATGTAAAACAACGCAATTTTCGCAACTATTTTATTGTTGTGTCTACTATAAAATATGCCAGAACATAACGATAAAAATAGAGAATACGTCCATACGAGAAATCGTTTGTCCATCAATTTAGTTTGTGTAATATTATTATAGTGTTGTTCTACTACTTCGAATATACATTTATCCCAGTAGTTTATCTGCGCGTTTTACGTTTGTATTCGCGATATAAATTCAGTGAAATTCTTTTGTAATATTTTACGTGTGAGTTCGAATCAACTTCATCGCCTTTTATTTACAATATTCAATATCTATGTATTTTCATTTTTAAATTCTATAATTAAAATAATATGAGGGAGGGGGAAAATAATTCAGTCTACCTCTTCTACATTTTCTAAGCGGAAAGGCTTAGAATGGAAATAATAACTATTTAATTGTAGTTCCCTATATGATTACACTTTAATATGGAGTTGAACTGCAGGCTATGATCTTTAAATGTAATGCCAATAATCGATATTTATTTTTTTAAAAAATCGATTGGAGTCGATTTGGGTTTTGGATCACGTGTAAATTTTAAAAATTACACTTTAAAGTAGAAAACAAATCTTGAAAATCAATGTTAAATTATTAAATGAAGATTATTTTTGGAAAATGTGGAATCCAGAAAAATGACTAATTATTCAATATTTTAACAATTTACCTAATAACTGAACTATAATTAGTTTTGGGTATTTTATGTTATACTTTCCATATAAAAATGTTTTTTATTATTTTGCTATGAAATTACGACTAATCAAAGGAATATTGGGTTCGTAGATTAATTTTATTATGAATTTAATTTTAATTATTTTCCAGGAACGTAAAATTTCATTACACTTTTGACTTTCACATCTGTTATAACGTATAATTTAATGATTATATTATTAATTGTTATATTAAAATTTTAAGATGAATAGCCTAGAACTATTTAGAGTGATGTTTACATTTTGAATGTATTTTTACACAATGAATTTTTAAATTTGTAAACATTATAAATACATATATTTAAAAAAATATTATGTTAAACAATGTGCTACTAGATACTTCTGATATCTAATATAATAATATGTTTTGTATTTTTAATAAATTTGGAAGCTGATCAAAATGCGAAATGTTAATATTAATTTTTCATTAGTTTAACCCTTTATAGGGAAGAACAAAACATTCATCAGATGATTCTAAAAATTCTGGAGGTTAATGTATAAAGTACTAGGATTTTGGGAAAATATTGAAAAAATTTTAATATGTTTTGCACAGTTGGGAAAGTGTTGGGTAATAGTTATCCCTTTATGACAAGATATTTACTAAGTGACCAATGTTTATTTATTTCCCACCTATATAATAGTTATATTTAAAATAAAATGTATAAACGCATATGAACTTATACACAAATATGATACTATTATGCTCTTTAATAAATAATAATTATAATAGCAAAAATATTGGAGGGTACAACAGTATCCACCATGGGCAATGGGTTTATAATTTCCCACTTTGATGAATATCGATTTATTTCTCCTATCTGTTATCAAATACATGTTATGTAATTGATACCATTGTATTAAGAAAACTTTAACGGGTTATTTCAAATAAGTGGGAAAAAAATTACCCATGACCCATTTTTGCTTAAGTAGTAAATATATATTCTTTTGTCCAAATAACGTAATTCAAGGAAATGATTTTGAATAACTAATTCCAAAACTGCAATTCATATCTATTAGATCTATTAAAAATAATAATAATAATAATAATAAACTATATAATAAATCCGCCTGATAATTTTGTAGCTATCAAGAACCATCTTCGGCTCACCTAATACGCGAATGTTCAAACGTGAGCACGTTAGAGCTTGGGAAACAAGTAAACCTGTTGATTTATTTATTGATTTTTATAGTCATAAGACCATGATTTCGCTCGGGATCTACTCTAATACGTATATTTTATAATCTCCCGTCGCGGCATTGCCAATTGGACGCATGGCAAAATAACATAGTATACCAGCAACGCATGAACAACAAATTTGAGAACGGTACGAGTTGTCATGGAATGAAATAGAATTCATCAATTATGCTAAGAAATTCTGACGTCACTCGGTCTTATCTGCAGTATTTTCATAATAGTAATCACGGACTGGAACCGACGGATTAATACGTGCAGACAAATTGTTACGGTAAATATCAAGGTGGGAGAATCTATGCGATTAAAACGCTGCCTAGTTTACAATTTTGACAACATATTCTTACGCAGATTACATGCCACGTACGTGTGGTATGGCATATGTTCGCTAAGATCGCATGCCAGATTATTGCTTAGATTCTCCCGTTTACTAATTTCACAGTAACAATATATGTAATCGCACCACTACCACTGACCTTCCTGGACGTTTCCAGTCCATACGATCATAGTTCGTGTTAGTAATATGATATAAATAAGCTTAATGTTTATAGAGTTGAACACATTTAATCAAAATAAATAGTAGATAACAATAATAATTATGATAAGTGGACCGAGTGACGCACTAAAAACGATTTGCTCCGTAAACATTATTATTATTATCATCATTATTATCGTGTTGTATGTATATAATGTACGTACGCGGATCGGTTAATAAGTAAGGATTAGCGTCGCGGGCACCGGTCGGCAACAACCGGAATACGTTATGGGCTTCCGGACAAATAATTGACCCCCGGGACCGGAGGGGCACGTACGTCGCGCCGGACCGGCCGGCCTATAACTCGATTAGTGTCGCGGACTTTTGCGGCGATAACTCGAAACGCACGTACATACACATTATACACACTATATATTTATGTATATTATTTATATTTGTATACGATGTATATATATATATATTTTTTTTTTTTTTTGAACAAGTTTTTAATGTATTTTCGAGTTTGCTGACGTTGACGGATAGACGCTTTAGTCAGTTTTTTCAACCGCCCCCTCCCTAAAAATACATATTACACGTTACACGCGATACCAAGACCCGTAGAAATAGCGCCGGTACATAATATTCTAGTCTCTGGCGTATATATACATGGATGGGGATGGCGACCACGGTTCGTCGGTACGCGTTTTGGGCAAAACGCGCGCATTTTTCACGGTCACTCAAAGCGCATAACTTTACGGAACAATGTGTCGAAAAACATCAAACGTCCGTTTCGCGTGCCTATATACTGCACTCTGTACATACATGTATACACTGTGCCATCGTCGACGAATTCCCCAACGCTCGCGAATATTTTCACAAAGCCATTCGTTCACCATCACCGCAGCACCCTTGTACGTCCGTCGCCGACACGATTTCCTCTCCCAGGAGACGTATAGTGTATACAGTTATACGGCACTGTAAACAGGGTGGACTATTTTACACCGTCCGCCGTGCCGAGAGTTCGATCAGTTCGATAAGTTTTCGGTGTAAACAGGAGAGCACCAACGTGTAATGTGATACGCTCGAGCAAGGCCACAATCTACTGGTCCTTGAAAACAAAAATAAGCATATACTCGTATACTCGTATCGTGTGTATTGGAACTAAATTAACGCACAGTAGTCCAGCACAGGGAGTCTATATATCCAATACGAAATGAAATAAACTCGAATCAATCCAGAACATAACACTAAGAAAAATCTCGAAATCACCCTGGTTCGTCCGAAACTCAACTGTCCAAAACTCCCTAAATATATGCTCAATTAAAGTGAAAATTACCTAACGCGCGATACAGATGTACCGGAAAAGAAAAAACTAAAACCATGCGAATCCACAAACCATGAGCCATACAATAGGTTCTCCAGAATCAATTCGACCAAGACCACTCGCTCTCATCACGAGCTCCTACTAAGACCACTTCACTCACTCACCTACTACTATGAGTCATGGTTCAAAAGAAACCCCATGAAACTCAAAAATCGGATCGGCCTACCGATCTATCCTACACAGCAATGGGAAATGTCAGACCAAATTCGACGAGCACTAAAAACACGAAATGTTCTCATTTTAAGGTTATCTTAAATTTGTCTGTTTTAGGCGATCTATGACGACACAGTTGTCACCTGCACCGGTCCGATTGCCCGTGTTTTGGTAATAACGCGGAATAGTAATACGTACGATGTAAACATAAACGAACCGTAACATATTGGACTGGTTCGGTGCGCACCAATTTAGTACACACGTGCTGTAAACTAGTCAACTGTACAAAAATACAGAGTATAACGATGCATAATGTACGGCCGTATCGTTTAACCTAGTGAGCACAAGTCGTGCCGTGAAAAACTTTAATATTTCACCGGAAAAGGGCGCCAAGGTCGGTAATTAAAAATTCGCAACGCACATACCTACCGAAACGCTTTTTTCGTTTCTCCGACTCTTCCACTCTCTCTCTCTCGCAACCCTTCCACCGGCACCCATCACATTACTCCGCGAATTCGTAGTTTCATTTTTTTCCCCACGTTTAATTATTTTCTTAGCGCACAGACTTTTCAAAAAAAAACAAAATATATATATATATAACAATAACGATTCTGTATTCCGCAACCTGCAGTGGCTATTCGTGCATAATACGCAGTAAAAAAAAAAGGGGGAGAAACGAAAAACATAGGTTTAGGTACATATAATACTTAAACATATATATATATATATATATATATAAGTACAGATTAGGTATCGTTAAATAGTATATTGTCACAGTGTGTTCTCTTGGAAGGGAAAAAATAGCTAAGAAGAAGACGATATATATTTGTAGACGGTATACCGGCTGTTAGTCACGTACGTATGGTATACCTCTATCTCCAGCGTCTCTCGCGACCTTCTACGCACCCCCGGAGTCCTCCGCCGATAGCCGCCATAATTCTTCGCTAAACCCAATTAACTAATTACACGGACGTTTCTCATTACGCGGACGAAAAGTTTCGGCCAATGACATTATATCGTAGTCGTCTCGGCTTGCCGTGGGATATATATATATGTATATGTATATATATATATATATATATATATATATATGTGTGTTTATGTATATATATATATATATATATATATGTATGGTCGAGGAAACAGGACGGCAGCAGCGACCGTGTCGTCCTACTTGTCCCTCCTTCACAGGGTCCAAATGGACCATATACGCGGACAATTATTGTCTTTTAAGGGAGCCGGAAGGCCGACAGGACGAAAAGGCGGAGAAAAGTTATGTGACAGAAAACCAACTGCAGTGCCGCGATGGTGCATAGGCCGAAACGACGTAAGTATAAGACAAACGAAGTGGAGGTGGACAGGGTTGTTTCAAATTTACCTGTATATACATCTATATATATGTATATATACACACCCTGCACCCTACACGTCCCTTGCAGGCTTAATGGAATTGGTAAGCCATCCCCTCCGACGTTTTCTAGCCCGGTCTCGCGTACCCTAGGGACGCGTGCGGACGTTTAACATTCCGTAACGGCCTACCGTATAATCGTCATAATGGATGGTTTTCGGGCGAAAATATGTCCACATGACGACCGGCAACCTTTGATTTTTCATTATATTGGCGGTCGTTTTACACGGGGAAACTCGTTTGTGGAAACACCACGAACTAAGATACAGAGAACTGGACACGATAGGGTAGCAGGGTGTGTATACTTCAAAATATATGTACAGGGCAGTGTTTGGAAATAACGTTGTTCACGTTCATATTTTGTGAAAGACATGCGAACGTCACTTGTTTCTGTCAAATAGAACGTGAACGTGAACGACGTTAATATTTTCAAGGAATTTTGCCATAAATCTTATACGATTTAAATATAATACTCAAAAGTCTTATTTCCTTGGTTTCTATGAATCAGTAATTTTTTAGAATATATATATATATATATATATATATAAGAAAATATTTTATTTCGTTAATAATCGATTAATTAAAACGAACGACCAGATGATGGCGTTCGTATTTTTTTTTAAAGAACGTGAACGTGTTCTTTTTAAAAAAATTTGAACGTAAACGTGAACGAGTTCATATTTTACGTGTTGAATGTGAACGTGAACGAATTCAATTTTTAAGTAAACGTTCTGGTACAGAGGTGGGGGGATGTTTTATTTTTTGTTTCGCTTGCGTTACCCATATTCCTTTTTGAATACTGCACACTATCGAATAAAAAATACTCTAATGATAATGAGTGCAGAATGTATAGATAACGTGCACCATATCAAAAAGTTGAAATACCGCCCACTGGATATACTTTTGGGGAAATTATGAGAAACCATCGACGTGTCTAATCGTCTACACCTGGAATGGGCAACTGGCGGCTCGCGGGCCACATCCGGTCAGCCGTTCCTTTTTATCCGGACCGGACTGTCTTTTGCCAGGTAGATAGGTGAATATTTATATCTTGGGGAAATTATCGATAATAAAACACAAAACTTAGATAATATTAGTTTTTCTCATAGATATAAAACATATATTATATTAATGCATTTGTTTCATATAATAATGAAAAATACAACTCTACTTGTGGCCCGTAATAATTTTAAGTTTTAAAATATGGCACTCTGGTTACTTTAGGTTGCCCATCCGTGCTCCATATCTTGGTTCGTTACTAAACTATCGCCGTTATCGAAATTCCGCGACCGTACGTTTTCGACGAGTCGCGCGGATTCAAACTTATGGCACGCGCTGCGTCCCCACCCCTCCCCAACCATCCGAGTTGATTTGTTTTTCGCGGCGTCGTACGAATGACATAATGTTTATTTGTTTAAGACATTCGATGACATTGAGATAGGTTAGTGCCGGCCGCGGTTTACAATATATTATTTCATGTACCTACGCGTGTAAAACTACGGCGTGTCTTGAAAAAAAATTGTAATTAAAATTAAGACCTTTAGCGATTTGGCCGATGAACACTACGGACGCAAAGCTAATTTTCCTAAAACACTTCCTTAAAATGTGAATAATCAAAAAAAATAAAATCATCAACTTCTTTACGCTTTTAGAATTTCCATTACTGACTCTCAAATTGTCCATAACACGTGGCCCTATTACGATTTAGCCCATTGACAATCCAATTTGACCGACTAAAGCAACTCTGGGAGATAAATTTCTCCCCCCCCTCCCAGTTACATCACTGGTCATTACGATAGTGTATCGCAATTACAAAAAAAAGTACACTAGGTCTAAATATTGCTCGGGTATATAAAATCGTGCTTGGAATGTCGGAATTTATGGAATTTAATTTTATATGAAAAACAACTGCAGATTAAATTATAGATAATATGTAGAAATGTCTACCTACATTTTGTCCTTAATATATATATATATATATATATGTTTAACGACGTAAAATGCACCCTATGATAACAGTACCAGTGAGTACCAGGTTTTTTTTTTAAATAATAAAAAATTGTATTAAAAGTTTATTTTACTACATACATTAATTTCATTATATATTTTTAAATGAGGTATACACAACGGACATAGAAAAAGAGACATTAGGTAGGTATATATAGACACAAGTAATTTAATAAAAATCATTCATCTGATGCACTGATTCTCTCAAAGAGTATATAATGTATACACATTTCCATTAAATTTGTCACCTAGATTCGGGTGAGAAGCGTTAACATTGATCCATTTCAGTTTTACCTATGTATATTGCATATATATATATATATATATATATCGTTTTAACCTGACAGTTTTTCGAACAGATCAAATACATTTCTCATATAGGTAGTATACGGTTGTTCGAATACGTTTTCAATTCAATAAAAAATATATATATGTAAATAAAAAGTATTAGACTCGGTTATACTCACTTGGTAAATGTATTTCACTAAATCTACGCTGGCTGTGTATCAATAATATTTATTCGATTTATTTTTTATTCAAAACGAGAAGCAATTCGGTGAAAACGATCGTTTTGCACTGAAAGTAATATTGCACATATATTACGATAAATTCATTTTAGGCGTATTTCCAGTGACACAAATTTCGTGTTTATATAGGTGCACGCATAATGCAGTATATATATATTCACTGACTCTAAATTTAATAATTTCACGAAATTTTTTTATTCTTATTAAATTATATGTAACCGACTACAATGTCGATAATGTAATCACATGTCATTCGTATAACATTCAAGGTACAAAATATGTCATTGAATATAGTATTATAATAATTGCGTATCGATGATTTTGTTGACAATATTATTTTTAAACCGAACTTTTTATAGACAAATAAATGAAAAGTATATTTTGAAAAAAATACAATATATAATTTATGAATTGGTGAACAGAAAAATGAATATCTATTACTTCACAGTTAATTTATATATTTATTATTAGCTTTTAATTTTAACTACTTCAGTTTTATAACAGTATAATAAACATCTATATAACTATAAATAATCACCAATTAGATTTAGAACCATAAAAAAAATTATAATTAAATATAAATATTTAAGAAAATCACACTAAGTTTACGTTTATTTGGGATTTTGTTGAAGTTAATATTATTAATAAACTTTGATACCTGCAAGTATGACCAGTTATTTAAAGAAATTGTACAGAAAACCATGATTAGGAAAGTGTGAACTAGAGATTTCTGATTTTAAATATTAAAATTTAGGCGAATAAGTAAACCATGAAATGCTGATTTAGAATCACCTGAAATACAATTAAAACGTTAAGAAATTTAAATGACGTTAAAACGAAGTGCAACTATTTTTTTGAGAGAAGCTTTAAATTTATAGAAGATTATTGTGTCCATCACTTGTAGATAGGTACTTTTTTTGTTTGAAATGCCTTGTTTTAAACAACTATATTGTAGTTATTCGTTATATTTTAGTTCATAGGCTTATTATAAAAAGGTTTCAAATTTAATTAATTTTTAGAAACTTTTTATAGATATCATCTTAGAATATAAATGTGGATCTTTTAAGCTAATAATACTTAGTATACGATCGTATTAAATATTTTCATAAAAGTAAATGTTTCAAAATCATTCAAACCTGAAATATTATTCCACGATTAACAGAACTAATCTATAAAATAATATGCTTATAAGGAAAGGTTCTACTCCACAAATCACTATCAAAATTATTTTATAATAATGTATAATATTATATCTATTGGGAAAATTATTATCGAAAAAGAAGTATAAAACAATTATCAAATAATAAAAATAGTTTAAATAATAAAAAAAAAAAATGTAAAGTCAATATTCTTAATGTGAGAGTTTTGAATTAGAACACAACTAATGACTGAACAATCACACCCAAGATTAGAATGTGTCCATAAAATCATGGCAGCTTATAACAATATGTTTTATCCTTATTGCTACATATAGTATTACTATACTTAATGGTATAGTATGACTATTGACTATATTATATAAGATGTCATGTTTAATTTCAACAATATTCTTATGCAATAATTTGTGTTATTATCAATAATTAATAACAATGTTCCAAATAATATTCCCTGTGTTTTTCCACAGTTAACGCGATCTATGGGGTTTCAACTAATGATTAACAAATTATATTTTGGTATTGTATTTTCTATTACTATTTCATACGGAACAAATATTACATTTTCATTTCATATTAATAATGTAATATATCGTTGAGAGAAAATACAGTGTAAAAGTCATTCCAAAAGTTGGTGCCGTTTAAATAACACAACCTCTATTGAGGAATAAAAGATCTCGTACTAAATTTTAGAATTGCACTTTTCAACAATCCTATGAAAAACGATTTAAAACATTTCGATGCTAAGCCCACGAGTTGTACTTTTTCACAAACATGCGTCTCACTATTACTTTGACGCTGATACCCTACAATGATATCATGATTTCAGAATACTATAGAAATCTTGGATTTTTTGGCCTGGAACAATGCTGCCGCAGTCCCAGAGCCGTTCGTGTATAAAATAACGACGTCGTCGCTTCAATCGTTAATGTGCATAATATATATATATATATATATATATGTATATATATTGTAAATGTTTCACCTCTAGACAAACTTTTAACACAAAAACATAATAAGAATTTTAATGTATAAAAAGTTTTAATTACACCAACGGAAGTTTTACAGGTGTTTTAGCCATAAAAATGAAAGGGAAACTTGCTTGGTTTTCTTGTTAATATTTTAAAACTGTGACCTATATATAACAATTATTTCTCGTGAGCCGGTAAAATTAAAATTTCAAATCATTCCCCACTGGCTTGATGTACCTACCCTTTTTTCTTACGAACAACGTACGGACAAGCAGCGGCTAGAGTTAACCGACTACCCGTAGTGTTGAATTTTGTGCACGTGGCTGTGTACACGATCGCGTTGTCGGCGTGGGATCTAAGGGCTTCGATGGGGGTCTTTGAGGTCGAATGGAAACCTTTACTCGTGCCGAAACACCAGTAAACGGATACCCCGTATTGTACATGGTATGTCGAATATCTACAAGCGAAGCTGAGCAAAATACCACTTTTCGTGTTTATTCACAATTTATATTAGTTCGTATTTGTTCGACTAAAATACCGAAATAATAATCTTTCCTCTAGAAAAAAAATCATGCCCAGATCTTTTTAAAAAAGCGTTTGCATTGTATTGGTCGAATTCGAAACTTGTGCGACAATAATGTGAAAAGATCCGGATAATATTGAATTAATTTAAATGTAGATTTTAACGAAAGTTTTAAAAAGTTTTTATGTGTCAAACTTTATTTCCAGAAAATAATACTGTAATTCTATATTTATAAATAATACAAGCTTATCAATATTATGTCCATTACGTTGTCAGTGCTCAGTTATATCGACATCAACGTGATTGACGATTAAATTAAATTATCTTTTAAAATGAAAAAAATATATATATTATAAAGAAAAAAATACATAGGTATATAAATAAAATTAATATATAAAGAAGGACATATACCTGTAGAGTATTCGTAATATTTATTGGTAACAACACTAACAACTAGTTTTGACCATAATAATCATAATCATGTTACAAACGAATAAAAAAATAAAAATAAAAATAATATAAATATTAATAAACAGAACGCATAGGCAAAAATATTACCAAATAGTTATACTTTACTTTACAATAAATTGGTAACAATATTTCTATTAGTAAATGCATGTATATTGTATATACTTTTTTGGATATTTAATATTGTTAAATATTTTTATATACTTTTTATATACTTTTAGATATCACTGATTATTGTTGTATTAATTATAAATTACTATTACGTATTGATAAATTATTATCCTTTAATCGAACACAACCGTCACAAATGAATTGAAATGATATAACAATAAAAATGAGAAAATTAAAGATTATTTTTCTAAAACGTCGAAGTTAGCGAATAGATGGAATGAATCAGCCACGAAACGTTTGCTGTTATAAAAATTTTAAACAAAAAAAAAAATAATAATAATAATAATAAAGTTGTTTTAACATTCGTGCATACAAATATTATACTTATATTCATCGGAGGGATGAAACAAGTCATTTTATCATGCCATTTAGTGAAAAAAATAACTTCTTTGGATGTAGAGCATAGCTCGTCGTATTTTATACATATTTTACGCACAAAGATTAAAATAGTGTACATTATATATCAGTTACAATGTTATCACCAGTTTATATTTAAAAATACATGGATCTGAGGATGAGTCCAAAGGGATCATGAATTACAATGTTTTAGTCTCTATAGTCTATATAGGATACTCATACAGGAGTGCGGTAATAGAGCCTGTTGGAATAGTGTATACGGGGATGAAATCGCATTGTACCAATAAACATAAATCGGGATGCTTTTTGTCCCACTTTTGGAAGTGGTGTCCCATTTTTTCATAAAAGGAGTACCTACTCTTTTTTTTAATTATTACGAATAGACCTCTTTTTTTTCTTCTTTTATTTGCAAGTCAATGATAAGAATATACACCCAAATATATATATATATATATTTATATTCTATTATGAATATAATAATATTATATTGAAATTATATTAATGGTTTTTTGTTTTCTAAGTTGATTTGATGGAATATTCTATATGATAAATTTTAGTGCAGATACTAAGCTCTAATTGCAAGATTTATATATTTTAAATAGTATAAAATATTATAAAAATGTAATATAATAATAATGGTATTTTATTTTTAAAAGGGGTGAACAAAGTAAAACGTATAATAGGTACCTATATAATTACTAGGATGTGAAATGCTAATAATTCCGTCCTGCTTCTGCTGAAACGTTTTCTTCTCTATACTGGTCGATATTATTTGTTGAATGAACCTTTTGTTGTATTTATTATACATAATCCGTAAACTTTAATATGATGGAGAAATATTTCATAAATGAATATTAAATCGTCAACTATCATAGCACGGCATTCCATTTACACTTTTAACATTGGTAATTCTAAGACTGTACAAATACGATTTTGTAAAATGCATCACAAGTTCTAATATATATGAATTAAGAATACTAAAAACTAATATACAATATAAAATATTTAAAATCAATACTACTCGTAATATACTCATTATTCGAAAATTAAAAATCCTAAACAACAATTGAAAAATAATTAGTAGGTATAGGTATCGGTATTTTATGAAATATTATAGTTTTTTATAGTTATTCAATCGTTTTTTTAACTGGATATATTCGACAAAAATGTCTTGAGGAAATCAATGTAAAATGTATTCTCCATGATAAAATAAAGAGGTTTATCAGCAACTTTTTGATACGCATAAAATAGCTGCCATCTTGCTCCTTATCAGTACATTTATTATCAATTAATTGTATACTTATTACAGAATAGAGTAAATATTAACAAACATAATATTGCGTACTAAAATTAATAAAATAAATAAAATATTAGTTTACAAATTTTTGATTTTTTCGTTTACCTTTTGTTTTAAGCTGTGTATCCATAATTTTCTTGTTGAGGTTATTTAATCTAATATAGGTTTTAATATAGACAAATAAAATTTAGATTGTTTGAATTATCTTGTGATCATTTTCCTTATCTTTCCTCCAATAAGAAGTGGAGCATGCCATACGCCATATTTGCGAGGAAAATCATCAAAATGAAAATTTTTCAGTCATACCTCTTTATTTTGTCATGGTATTCTCAATTCTTAGATGATTTTAGAAATTTTAAATTTTAAAATAATTGAGTCATAAAACATGGTTAATGTTAGATTTCAAAACCTAAAAATTGAATACAAAGTCAGTAGTATATTACTTTAATGTTAAATTACCATTAAATACTCTAATATTTAAATAATCGTTTCAAACATAAATCAGGATTTTTACTTATTTCGGTTTATAATTTTACCAAAATTTCATTATATCGGTATAAAAGGACGTCAAATCGATTTTGAATATAATTGATAATGTTTTTAATATATTTGATAAAGACAAACTTACACCAAATATTTATGTTAGTAGATACCATATAATTAACTTAAATTAAAACTTTTTTTTAATGGGTTTTTCCATTTTTCCGCAATTTATAGAAATTAACTATTAAAGTTATTTTAAGTTTTATGAATAGAAAACTTAATATAGAATTAACCGTACGTTACTCTAAATATATTCTGTATATTTAATATTTATTCTTGTGCTTGATTGTTTATTATGCTAAATTTATAATTTACAGTAATAGTAATATATGTGTACATGTAGATTTTACAGATTTACTCAGAATTGTTTTATAGGAATAAATGATATATCATTCCCTGGAATTTCAATATGCCTACTCACAAAAAGGATCCTGTCCGTCCGACAAACTGCAGCTACCCTCCCCTACCCACTGGTCTGTTTGTAATTCTCATTGAAACAACGTACGACAATTGATTCTAATATACCGGAAATTACGTCTTCAAGAACAATTTCCTTAGCATTTTAACTATGAAAAATTCGGTACAGCGAGCATATAAATTTTGAAAAAAAAATAATATATAGTATATTTTTTACAGTACATGAAAAACAAGACGCGACGTATTATTCGACTATATTCCAGTGTATAAATAATTTATCAACAATAGTAGACTAAACTGTTCAGTTACCTTTAAAATGTCCTGTTTATAGTGTTCCTTAAAATCCGAGTGCGTAAAAGTCCTTTTTTTCGGAGAGTGGGGAGAGTGGGAATTCCGGAAAGAAAATTTCATACGTGATCGTTTCATTTTCGTCTCGATTTTCCGAACAATCGTTATTATTTTTCAGACAATCTGCGCATAATCTCTTGGCTCCTCGGAGACGATTCGTAATTTTTTTGCTTGCAACGTGCCCTTAAAGGTACACGATTACAGCCCCTAAATACTATATACTAGCTTTGATGTAATTGGTCTTAAGCGTATTCGGGTCGCCTCTCGCCGCCCGTACCACTTTCGTTTGTCTTTCAAAACGTCCAAACCCATCTCCCTCTCTGTTCGCATCTTCCTCGTCCCTCATCCGTCTCTTTCTCACTCTTTTTCACCGCGTTTCTTTCATTTTATCCAAAATTAGTGTCCGTCTGGGCACAGTACGCCGCCGCGGTATCCGCCCACCCGCTGCACATGCGAGGCGCGGTTATCATCTCATTAATCCCCGTTAGACGTCTCTCACCTCTTATCTCACCTCAGTATCACCCCTTTCGTCCCACCATATATCCGTCACTCGTTCATTATTTACTCATGTTTCTCGTGTCCATCATCCCCGAAAACCCAACCCAAGGATCGTTTATTATATTGGTATTTCGTGGACAACACATATACATTCTCGGTTCTGAAATTATTTAATATTTGTGTTATCTTCAAAAATGTTAAAATCGTCGGTCCCTTGACTTGCGCAAAACGTAGTTGCACACACAGAATTCATGATGGTGTAATACAAGATCCCAGCAGAAAACCTATGCGAAATCATTAATATAATTTTGAAACATTAACATTTCTAATTATTGTGAATAAAAAGTGCTTCTGATAATAGTTTAAATTACTGAAAAGTGATTTAGAAATATTTACTATATATTGTAAATATTTTATACTTGTATATTTATTACGATTTATACGGTTTGATGATACTAACGTTTTTAATATTAATACTAATAACCAGGAACTGTAATAAATTGTTCGACGTTTAATTGAATAGTTTGGGTATTTGAATATTTAGAAAAATTTATTTTTTTATTTTAAGTTACTAGTATTGTAATTAAATTTAAAATATTATTAGTACTGCTCAATAGTGAAATGATTGTTGGGAAAAAAACTTTTTAAATATTGAACCGAACATAAATTGTCGTATTTTTCGGGAAGTCTTGTAACACACTGTGGGTATATATTACCTTCTCTAAATTATAAATATTTATGAATTCCCGAAAATTATAGTATACGAATTTATTGAAAATATAACTGGTTTGTAGTACTTTATAAATATGCTTCATTGATATAACAAATGTAATCAATAAATAATTAAATACTTACCAATATAAATTGTTAGAATAAAATTGTTTTGTTTATGTGATTTTTATTTATTATCTGTTCAAATTTTAGTTTTATGTCTTTCGAACTATTCAATTATTTTATTACGTTCATTATAGGCAGGTAAAAAAAAAAAAAGAAAAACTGTTGTTTTGAACATTTATTATATTTTTATTTAATAAAAGTATAGTGGCTAGAAAATATGTATGTGTATGTATTATTTAACAAAAACCACAAAGTATTCCGAAAACTTTTACAGAGGAGAAACCTAAATAATATTATGATTCTTAATAATAACATCTCTTACCATTATTTTGAATTATGTTTATAACATTAGCGAGTTCTAAAGATGGCAAAAAACAACATATAAACACATTATATATATATATATATATATACCTACACTGTAATATACATCTGAATAAACTTTAACGACCTTAATAAAAGCTGGTTATTTTTTTCTTCGTTATTTTCATTTTCATTAATTTAATACTCTTACATAGTATATTCTACATGTATTATTATTATTATCATTATCTTCAATATAAAAGGTTGTATGATAATAGAAGTATATATATATAAATACATTATACCTGATTTAAGCACTTTAGTATTCAAATTTTGGATATATTATTTTAATGAAAAATGTCGTTATCGTTTGCTTTTAAATTTAAGATAATAGTTTCTTAAATAATGATAAAATCTTAAATTGTATTTTAAACGCATATTTCATACTACATCCTAATATATTGTTTGAAAATCTATAAAATTTGTAGTCGTCACAAGAAATGTTATTATGTTTAAATTGAATGTATAAAATAAAAGATATTTATAAAAAAAAAATGCTACCTACTTATTGAAGTACTCATATATATATAATGGTATGAGTATTATTAAATATATATAACTTTGCTTTAACCCTAAGGATTTTCAATGAATATTTTATCATAGAAACTATATACTTTATTTAATATTCTGATAGAAGTAAATAATATTTTTCAATACTCGTATAGGGGTGATTTGGAGTTGAAACAAATGTGATCATTCAAAAAATACGCAAAAGATATTAGATATTAGAACCGACGAAAAAATATGTTTTTCAGTATTTTTTTATAAATAATAGTGATAATATTATAGCAATACATATTTTAGTACCCAATAAATGTACGATAATTGTTAAAATCATATGCATTGTTAATTAGAATTGTTTTTTTTTTTATTTCGATTAAAGGTTAGTTGATTCATAAATAAATTTTATTAAGTATATTAGTATAGAATAAATAATATACAATATAACTGATGATATTGCATTTATTATATTTATTTATAAAAAAAATATAGATATAAATGACTTACCGTAGTAGTCGCGTTGTGTACTTAGTATAAATTAAATGTTTACTGTTCAATTGACGAAACTATACTAGATAATAAACCAAGAAACTAAAAAATTAATGAATTTTACTGTGCCACCTAAAGGTTAGTTCAATAAAATAAAATAAAAATAGGAAAACTCGTATTATTATGTTATTTCCTGTATATTTATAAAATATTCTTTATAATATGATCTTATAGTTGATCTTGGCTTCCGTTTATCTACTTATTTATGTCTTAGAATACACATGCATTGAAGATATTTATTGTAAGGCACTTAAACTTCTTGGCTTTGTTGAAATAATTGCACGTGTATTTAAGTTTTCTGCTTCTCTGAAAACTTATAACTGTGCCATTGTTAGGCCCATACTAGAATATGGCTTCTTTGGGATCTTTATACTTCTGGAGACTTGATGATGATTGAGCGAGTTAAAAACAAACTCTTACGATATGCTTCCTTCGTGTTCCATGTTCCTTACCATATTTATGGTTATACATTTATTAGTAACGTTCTCAATTCGCCTAGTCTTACAAATTGTAGGCGACTATCTGGTTGCTGGCTCCTCGCCCAATTGTTGACTGTCTCTGTAGATTCCATATCTTTGCTAGCTGGCTTTTGTTTCAGGGTTCCCACACGGAAAGCTAGAAACTACTCTTTTTCGTCTTTTTATTCTATCTTTTAACTATATCTTATGTTCCTCTATTATTTGTCTTATGCATCTCGCCAATAAGGACCTTTTGTTTAATTTGTAAGATAATTTAAGTTGTTATAAGTTGTAAATATTTCCTGATGCGTTATTTATCCTTATTAGTTTATATTATTGTCTATATATAATATGGAAACTATTATGCTATTTATTATGTTGTTAAATATACTTACTATCATGTATATTTGGACACCTACTAATAATTGGTCGTTTTTCTTTACGTAAAAGGTGGGCTACTGAAAAATCCAAAAAATAACCTCTTAAATGAACCAACTATGCTCGGTCCCAACTTTGATGGCCGAATTCTGTTCGTTTCGGATCGGAGTAGAAAGTCCGTCCTCGGGCCCACCACGCACTGACGCACTCGGTCGTCGCGTCCATTCATGCACCTTATATGTCATGCAAATATGACGGTGGGCTGTAATATAGAGAAGCTGGTCTGACTGTCATCGTAATAATGATGTACCACTCCATGACCGCGCGCGACTTTGCCGATGCACCGTACACGACTAAAAGTCGTCCAAGTTTTCAACAGATATAAAACTAATTTGCTACCAAAATAGAGATTTACTCCAATACTTCTACTTGACATCTTTCGGTCGGAAAGTGGCTCATATAAAAAAAAAAAAATAAGAAACACCATTGTGGTACCATTAGGTTCACCAATTCGCTCAGAATCTTCTGGGTAAATTTTAGGGTTGTGATTGTATGGTAATGATTTTTAAATGTTAATATTTTCATTAGATTTCGAACAAAGCGTTTGGTTGGAAAAGTAGAAAATTCGGCATCTCGAACAATGTGCTGTTATACTTAGTGCACTGTTAGACGTCCCTCTCGTCGTACACACATCGTTTCACAATTTACTTAAAACCGACGACAATTTTCTTTAGGAGCCATGACCCTCGGGTAAATTGTAGAATCCAATTACGAAATATCCCCACTAATAACGTCGCTGTTACCGTCGTACTCGGTGTATACAGACAAACAGTGCACATGCGCACAGTGTACGCACGCACGTACACGGTCTCACGACTACGAGATAATGTCTTAACAAAGCTCTTGATGTTTTTCCATGCGGTAATATAGCTTTTGCTGCTAATATAGGTGGAATCGAATACGATGGTATTAAACCTATATATTACGTATATACCATGCAATTACCGTTTACAAGGTAACGGGTTCAAGAGTATTTATATTTTATGAGATCAAAGACGTTACTGTTACTATTTATATAATATATATATATGTATACATAAATCATGTATTCGAATTACTCGTCTACACTTTATAATGACTATATTGTTTAAATTATCTGTATTCTTATCCAAATAAAAATATTATCTTTGTCTAGGTCAAAAATATGAAAATCAAAGGTTTTATAATGTATGTGTTTAATATGTATATTGTAATAGTATTATTATATAAGATATTGGGTCTAATACAAATTCTTTAAAATATGATAAATCTATTTATAACTCCAGATCTTTGTGTATATATTTTTTTTTTCAAAATCCTCTTTAATGACAAATAACAAATGCCGTTCGATGAACATAATTGTATTTATTTACTTAGTTTATTTGCGGTATAATAACCTAATTACAAAAACAAATTAGTTCAAACCCAAAAATACAATTGTTGTATTAAATAATGAATAAATATAAACGAAAAATAATACATACCTTTTTTTATATATAATTATTGAATGATTCAATAGAACAAACATTTAATAGATCAATTAATATATTAATAGCTATGAACATAAACCTGTTAATAAGCAAATTTAAGGCATAATTTGATTTATATGAAGGAATATAAAAAGTATTAGAGGACACAGTTTTACATTGAGGAACATTGAAGTTTAAAAAGCCTAATAATTCGGAACAAACTACAAATCCATTGATATCTTTATAAACTTTTTAAATCAATAATTATTCTTCTATTAAATAAACTTTTGATGTTAAAAGAATATATATCAAAGGTTAATAACTGAAATGAGATACACGAGTAACATTACATTTAAGACATAAATCATAAAAGAAACAAATGGGTTTGCACATTCTTTAAACATTAAATATATGAACTTTAGGTGTAGGAACCAGATAATAGAATTATATTCAAGTATAAATCTGACTAAGAATACCAATAATTGTATTTTGAAGACATTGATATTGTGAAGTTCTTAAAGTTTCTCATATTAAAACCTAAAATTAGACGATTTATTAATTATACATAAGTTGTATTTATTAAAAGATAGATTGGAATCAAAGATAACACCTAGATAACAGTTTTTGTAAACACATTCAAAGATTACTTGTTAATATTGTAGTTATGGTGTTTTGGATTACAAGACTTAATAAATGTCATTATTTTGTATTTATTTATATTTAAAGGTTAATTATTAATTTCACATTATTTGGTTAAGCTATTAAAATCATCTTGTAAAAATAATGTGTCATTAGGGTTTTTAGTTCGACGGAACAATTTAAAATCATCAGCAAAAAGCAGCTTTTTCGAGTAAAAACTATATTAATCATTTGTAAATAATAAAACTAAAATAGGAGCCAAATGATAAACCTATAATACTATAGTACAAAAGGGAATGAATTAAAATGTTTTAAAATTATTTTATAAACATTATAAATAATGAAAATATGATATATTAATATATAATAAATATGAAAATAATGAATATAAATATTTAAATTTATGAAATTGGCCAATAATTAGATTCGTTACATTATATTACCTTAAACAGTAAGTTAAATAAGATTTTCCAAGCCAATGAAAGAATATAAAAATAATTAAGGAACCGTTATAAGAGGAATTTACAAAATTTAAAAAGGAAATACTAGGAATCGTTTCCTGGGCCTACCCGGACTAGTTTTAAACGTGTCATTGTCCAACTCGTTTAGAACATCGTAAGGGGTGGCCATAGGCATAAAAATATAAAGTAAGGAAAACGGAAAACTACATTATGACCACGTGTAAAAAAAAAAAAAAACCAAAAAAAATATTCTATTATATTTCCTACCCTGATTATTTGTTATCAGGATACACTCGCAACCATGGAAATACACGTGCTCACGGAGTTTTCGCTCTCGATTTTCATACGCCATGTGTTTGTCACATTTCGAGTTTTGAATTATTATTTGTGTATTTTCCTACTATGTTACGTTTGAAATATCTTCAGTAAGTTGTTAAATTATATTGAAGTGTAAGCAAAATAAAGAAACTGTCCTAAATGTGTTATAGGTATGAATTTAATAAACAAATAAATAATGGCCTAGTTTACACCGTGTACTTGATACGCGTAGCAAGCGTTTAATCTGCATTAAAATTGCGGTGTAAACAGGAGCGCATCAATATAGTCTGATACGATCGAGCAAGGCGTATCAGACCAAATTCGAGTCATACCAAACACAAAAATTTAAGGTTATGTTTAATTAGTTTGTTGTTTTTTTCCGTGTTTTTCTGGGTAGTACTAGCAGACCTTTAAATTTAAATATTATACTTCTAATTTTATATAATTCTAAATAATTGAATTTTATGTTTTGATAACAGAGAATTATAATACGCTCGGTGTAAACATGGAGGACGTATCAAACGTTTGACGCGGACCGGCTTGGTGTCAATAATTGATAAAAATCAGTCCAACTACCAACTGGGCGAATACGGTATTTCACTCCCTCGTATAAGGTCACACTGTAATTTGCATGTTTTGATTACTTCATATTGCTGTGCGTACGAGTATACGTAAGGGCGTCTTTATATTGTACTCTATGAAACATCGGTATAATGGCAAATATATTATACTGTTATAGGAAATTATTAAAAACTTTAATTTTTTTCTGATGGGAGGAGGGGGTGTGTTTTAAAATCGAATGCTCGAAAAAGGAAGTAGTGCACACATCGTTTCGGATCCGGTGCGAATGTCAGGTATAGATTGTGGATAGGGAGTGGTTGAAAAAATACCGCGTAAAATATTTATTATCTTAAAAATACCCGACGAACCGTTACGAATTCGTTACGAAATTACGTTCCGTACTTTGTGTTCGTTCAGTAGGATTTCTTACTGATATAATATATATATATATATATATATATCGGATACACGCCTCCGCACTCGTCTCGTCCAGTGAACCAAACGACGACAAGTGAGTATAATATGTCTTTCTCTCTCTCTATCCGTTCTCGGTCCCTTTTATATTCGTCATCGGTATACCCGAAAGCGTTCGTCCTGCGGGAAATCCCTACACCCGGCACGCGCTCACCAACGTACACCGCGACCGTTTTTCTCGTCGAAATTTTTCCGGCGCGCGCGCGCTTGTGTGTGTGTGATGATGGTTGGGAGGGGGGCGTGCTGGAGGAGGAGTGGAACCGACTGCGGTAAGCAACCTCGGGGTGGGGTTCGGGAGGAGAATCGCCCCGAGACACGAATTACCAGCTGTATCTGGCAACACACACAAATATTGTTTTAGCGGTGGCGGTGGCGGTGACGGCGGCGGTTAATTTAAAATGGATCTCTGTGTTTGTATATCCGCGTGTATCGTGTGTGCGTGCATCCGTGCGTGTGTGTGAACGTTGTCGGCAGTCTGCGGTGAAGACATCGTACGTACGAGTCGACGGCGGCCGTGGAAAAACAGCCCGTGGCCGATCGTCGTCGTGTAACGAATTCTTTTGTGCAGGCTGCAACATACGCGCGACCCTGCGACTCCGAAAGGGTCACGAGGAGACTCTATGTGTACATATCGTATATATATATTTGTGTGTGTGTGTGTACACAAGTATTAGCTAACGACCGACGACGACGACGACCCGGGTCCCTTTGATGTTTTTGGTTTTCGGAAGGAGGTAAAAAAAACCAAAACATATATATTTTAATACGTTCTTTTATGTTTTTTTACCGAAAAAATTATAAAATAATAACGGAAACACGGCCACGACCCGTACGCCCGGTGTAATAGGATAATCTTGATTGCATTGATCTAGATGAGCAAAAACAATTTAAAACATAATATGTGGCACGAAAATAATTTATAAAATGGGAAAAAATAAATATTGAGTATTTATGTCGGAGAAACATTTATAAAAATCACTGTAGTTGTAAGTTAAAAAAATCAAACCTCAGTTGCACGCGAAAAATAATAAATATACAGATTACCCAATAAAACTAATTTACATAGTTCAAATGTTAATAGTGTTCGTAAGTAC